>JAXIVJ010002755.1:50000-104007 GCA_036785665.1 Chirona hameri | reverse complement strand
ACCATGGTCTACTGCACTGAAATGTGCAGCAGGGAGTGGGAGGGTGACATTAATAGATCAAATTACAAGCGAACTCTTCCCTCGTCCTTCTTGAAATATAAACGCACAATCGACCTCACAGTAGCTCTGAGCAGGGGTGCTGCCAGACCTTCAGAAGGGGAGGGGGAAGCCCTGGGAGAGACCCCCACCCACACACAATACCCCTGGATATGAAAAACTTTACGGATTTGGGCCACTTCATTTTGTGAGGCCCGCTTTTTAACAATTTTGCTTCGTCTACTTTTGATGAGCTGAATTGGACCAGGACCCTAAGTAGGTATTGTACTGAGCGCATTACTAATTTGTATTGTTACGTACGGAGAGATTACGTACCGGAGAGAAAACCTATCTTAGTTGACAACAGTTGGGGGTCGGCTTTTGAGTGTGGGGGCGGCTGAAAGGACGAAAAAATGTACTCCCATTTTTAACCATCGCCCGGGTAGGGGGTGGATGCCACTCCCTCCTCTCGGTTTTTCTGGAATAACTCGCGTAGTTTCCAACCGATTGCGATGGTACCCTACTTTTGTAGAATTTTCCACATACTCTGAAAATTTTGAATTTCTAACCCCACATGACCCGTGACCTGTGTACCTGTTTCTCAAGGTCATGTCAGGCGCAACTGGCGTCCCGCAGTATCGATGCTTGTAACTTGTACAGTTTCCGAGTGTGTGTTGTTCAGGAGCATATGCACAGGTGTTTCCAGGTGATAGTTGTGGTTTCCACTGTGATTGTAACCTCGATTTACCTTTTCAGAGGTCAACTGAGGTCATTGACCTCCGATGACCTCAGATGACGTTTTTGGGTTTCTGGCGGTTTCTAGGACATTTTGTGACGCTGATTTTCAAATTTGGGATCCATTTTACATAATTATATGCTCCACTGGGGTCATGCGCTTTCACAGGTCAACCGAAGTCACTGACCTCAGATGACCTGACATGATCTTTTTGGAATTTGGCAGTTTTTAGGACATTTTGTGACGCTGATTATGAATTTCGCACCCATTAAGCATTATGATATGCTCATTCACGATTCTAGCTCGATAAAATTCAATTAATACGCATTTACAATTTTGATGACTTTTGGGTCATTGACATGACCTCAGAGGCCACCTAATGATCCAAGACCTTCAAATCGGGTATCATCGGCTTGCTCTCGTCACAAGCAACACGCTCGTTTTTAATCAAAGCTCTAGCTTAATTAGGGGCGAAACGCTAAGGGGGAGGGTCGTAGGGGGGTCAATCAATCAATCAATACACTGATTGATTGATTGATTGACCCCCCTACCCGAACACGTAGTGATTTTGCCCTACCCGGGCGAGGGTTAAGCCTTTGCATCATTTTTATGTGGATTTTCATGTTATAGTAGGGAGGTATGTACTTGTTAGTTAGCACCGCGAAGCGGCGCGAAATTTTTACGGTTTTGCCTGATAAAACCCAGAAATATAGGCGGTGGGCCAGGGGTGGTAAAATGCCCAGTCCATGCTGGCCGACGTCGGAGAACAACATTTTTATTTTTATTGCCAGGTTGGCTATTTTTTCATCACAAATAATACATCAGAGGAGCCACATGCTACATTTTTGCATGCGTGTGCTTTTACATCGAATCGTGGGATATTCGAGGGGCAATTTCTACTGAATTGGTTCACACATGAAAATGCAGTCTACCCAAAAAAAACGCGTCCCAGTCTACCAAAAAAAATACGCGTCCCACATAGCAACGGTGATATAAGTTTGGCAGCATATTAGACCACAAATATAGTTGTTTTTATAGACCATACAAAACTACCAAGTTGTCTGCAAACTACTATTTCAGTCGACAGCGGTTTGGGAGAACTGCGGAAGACTTTGAACGGGAGACTCTCCGCCGTCCAACCTGTGGATCCGCTGGTTTTATCAGTCAACTTCGCTGCATAGTAAAAATGGTATAAATTTTAGAACAAATTAAAAAACCCAGAGTATATTTTAGATTGTCGATCAATGACTATGGAGGCATGATGGCAGCATTTTAAAACCTCTATTTGGAGCGATCGTCGCTTTCGGAAGCGACGCATGTGATTTTTTTTAGCAATTATGTGAAGCACCTCCTTCTTCAGAGTTCAAGGTAAGGTTAAGTTAAAATAATTAATAATATAGTTGCTCAAAAAGTGGATAAAATAAATCGCATAGCAAGTAGGGTAAACTGAACATGTCAACATGTCATCAGACTTGGCACGTTACTGGTGGACTTGTGTTGTGGTAATTTGGGACATCTCAAGACATCAAACTTGCATGTTATTGGTGGTGTATTGGTGTCTGAAAGTCATCCCAGGCAAAGGGTTGTCAGTTTGAAGGGACAAAACGGTAAACAACTGTAACCCCGGACACGCCCTAACAACATACTTTTCATGATATTGGTGATGTACATATACATCACAAGAATGAACATCACATACATGAAATAACGGGGGTGAATTACTGAACCAATATGGTGTGTCGGTATCGACTTCATCACCAATAGCATGAAAAGTATGGCATTAGGATGTGTCCGGTGTTAATGTTGTGTACCCATCCTGTAAAAGTCTGATTAAATTAAAAACTGCTTGTATTTGACCTTTGGTTCAGTAAATCACCCCCCGTTATTTCATGTTATTGGTGGCACATGCGAAACTTTATATACTTTTGGGGTTGTAGCTACAACTGCATCCTCAAAAACTACAACCACAATCATGAATATTACAACCCCAACATTGCCAGTGAATGCTTACCCAAGTAAATAAATACTGTAAGCGGTACGCAAAACCAAAGGATTTTTCACCAAAGGATTTTTCAATAACAATCATAACAAAACAATTAATAAATATATGAACACAGAAAAGGACAAACTTTACAATGTTAGTAAAGTTTGTCATAAAACAACATTAAAAATCCAACAATAGGTAGTACAACATGTTATCCCAAAATTACTGAGAAAGACTATGTAGGTACCCAGGGGTGCAGGGTCATATTCAGTTGGGTCATAAACATTATAGAACAACACTGCTTACTGACAAATGGGTAACATTTTTGTCAATTTCAGACACCCACAAAATGGCAATCTATAGGTGTTAACATAAAAACATGAGCAAAACAAGATTGAGTGTAGCATATTTTACATTGGGCTTAGTTCTGGATAGGTCACACATTTAACATTATAATGCACCCTTACGCGATTGGCAAAAGTTATATTACATTTTGAGCTAAAATATGTTGGTGAAATTGACACTTAATGAAGAACTTGAACAATATTATAAATATTTTGGTGTGTGAAAGACGTGAAGGCATATCAATCATCCTGAGCTGGAAAACGACCACAAATATCCATAGACCCAAATCAAATGAGTTTAAATTTAGGATTTCCACAACCTTCAATTTTTAGCCAGACAAACATTATTTTCACAAGATATACCTGGTCATGGTGTTGAAAAGTAGAGGGCCACTTCAGTAAAAGTCATTTTAAAAGAGAATAGCCTAATCCAACATCCATCAAACAAAAACGCATGTGAAAACAGCATAAATATTGAAAGCAATATACAAGGGCAAAATAAATGTACATATTTGACATAGCTGCGTCATATTTGTCTCTTTTATTAAGCTACGTCAAATTAGCAGTAGATTGATATTCCTCAGTAGTATCAATCTACAATTTTGAGGCACGTAGCCTCAGAATTTCCTGAAACTTGGTAGGTACGTCTTCCTTGCCACGCTGAACACGAAACACGTAAAATTAGTTTGGAACGCGGGATACTTTCAGAGTTATACCGTTTTAGAGATCTACAGTTTTGAGTCCCGTCGCCTCAGAATCGCCTGAAACTTGGCAGGTAGACCCTCCTTGCCACGCTGAACACAAAAAAAAACGTAAGATTAGCCTGGAACACGGGCTACTTTCAGAGCTATATTTTTTTTTTGAATGTCTGTCTTCCTTTATTTTGAAACGACTGCGCAGGAATTGGAGGCTTTCCGCCTCAAGTTAGCCAGATATTCAACTGACAGACATTCAAAACTTAAAACGTTATAACTGTAAAAGCAGCCCGTATTCCAGGATAATTTTACATTTTTCGTGTTAAGCGTGGCAAGGAAAACCTACCTGTCAAGTTTCAGGCAATTCTGAGGCGCCGGGCCTCAAAATGATAGATTGGGCAATATCAATCAGCTGCTAATTTTACATACATCTCTTTTATTATTCCTAAAAGGCAGGGTATTGACCCTCGCCTGACAGGCCCCCTGAGGTTTATCTTGAATAACTTTTTACACATGCAATGCATCTTGCTAAAAAAAAAATGGCAGCTGAGTTTACAACAATTAGACGTAGGCTGTAAAACTTTAATTGAAATTGGTTGAGTAGTTTGGGAGATAATCATGTTTTGATGACGTCATGTTGGTAAAAAAATGAAAAATATTTGCAAAATCGTAGAAAACAGAGTTTTGAAACAAATTGCAAACGCAATTTACCAAAGATACAAAATGGCATTCTCTTTAAAATGGCCATCTCGGATTGGAAAAATTTGGGGTTTTTGACCCCTATTTTTTTTGTAAATCCCACAAAATAATTTTTTCAAAGATATTAGCAAAACTGGAACATATGTGAGAGTACTGAGTATGGAAAATATCCATACCAAATTTCAAAGCAATATCTTCATTTTTGACGGAGTGATGGCTCTCTAAGTGTAAGAAACTGATGACGTCATTTTTTAAAATAACGTTTTTTTACTTTTTTGACAAGATATGAACAAATAATTACCTTTTTGTATTCTGAGCCAAAACTGGTCTAGGAAACATGCCTTTTTATTTACATTTATCAATGTCTAATTTTGATGTTTTCTGCAGAGCAAAATCTCTGTTCTGGACGTGGTAAATCCGAGGTCATTCACTTGCCCTGGAAGGTCACCCGTTGACCTGAAACCTAAAAATCGTTTACTGTTAGATTTCTCTCATGACAGGCAACATGCTGGTTCTTACCGCATTGCTCTAAGTTGCTTGGTTTGGAAGTTAACAGGGGGGCCCTGTCAGCCCCCCCGTAGGGCGAAGGTGAAAAAAGCTCCCGTAGGGCGAGGGTTAATCCATCACCGAAATGACCACTTTCTCATTGACTTCCATGTTAAAGCATCACCATTTATTTCTCAAGCTTTTATCCTAACCTAACCTAACCTCACCTCACCTAACCTCACCTCACCTCACCTCACCTCACCTCACCTCACCTCACCTCTCCTCACCTCACCTCACCTCACCTCACCTCACCTCACCTCACCTCACCTCACCTCACCTCACCTCACCTAACCTAACCCTTGGAGCCAGTTTACATATTTTTAAAGAAGTCCATCGGCCGAAGCCCAAAATCCTCAATATGATGTGACGTTTCGGTGATTTTAAGTCCTTTACGGTGATAATGTTAGTCATTTCGGTGATGGGATTAATGTATTGCCTTACTAAAATAATGCTGTTTGGTCCTCGCCTAATTTGTTTGCCTTGTGCATGGGTGGAGAATCCTATAGGGCAGCCCCGGCTGCGGCCGGGGCAACTTCAAAGTTTCCCCGGCGGGGCCGGGGCAGTCACTTTTGAGAGACCTTTTTTTGCAAGACCTTAGTTATTATTTAAAAAGACTACAGAAACGCAAATATAATCCCAGCATAAAATGCATACTTGGTACGACTATCTGTGAAAAATATGGTAAAATTGCGCTTTCGGTGCGCTTTCGAAATGGAGGGGGGGGGGGTAGTCAAGGGAGGCTGAGCCTTGCCAATTTTGTCTTAGTGAACACCTCGGGCAGGTCAGAAAACTTATATTTTCGGGGAGGCACAGTTGGGGTCGTTATCTCCGGTCTAAAGGAGGCATATTGTCCGATCTAAAGGGGTGCCGCCGGCACTCACGACTCAAGGGGCGCCACCTACGCTCGAGAGTGGCACCTTCGGTGTCCAGACGCCCAGGAGAGGCGCCCTCAATCGTGATTCCCCCGCATGTCCATGAAGTTAGCGACGGATTCGGATTCGAATTCAGCATCGAGTAGCGATTCGCTTCAAAATGTGGTGACAGGTCAATTGGGGCACGCGGATCACGAAAATGGCATTAATTTTGACATTCACGTTAATCTTAACCGAAGTTATTGTCCGATCGCCAAAATAATGGTCTCATTCGATTCCTCGGGTCAGTATATAGCCGTAGCCTTCGCAACCTCACTCGTAGCAAATGACATTGGCCCCAATTTCAAGATCAATGGCGATTGGATGATAACTTCGGGTCGTTTTGAGTCCTTTGACCTTGAAATTGAGGGTCAAGGTCATTTTCCGCGAGTGAGGTTGCAAAGGTTACGGCAGATACTGACCCGAGGAATCGAATGAGACCATTATTTTGGCAATCGACTTCTAACTTCGGGTCGTTTTGAGCCGCCCCGTCCTATGACCTTGAAAATGAGGGTCAATGTCATTTGCCACGAGTGAGTTTGCGAAGGCTGGTGATTATTATATATTAACCCGAGGATTCGAATGAGACCATTATTTTGTCAATTAGACAATAACATCGGGTCGATATTAACCCGAGGAATCGAATGAGACCATTATGTTGGCGATCGGACAACAACTTCGGGTTATTTGTCCTTTGACTTTGAAAATGAGGGTCAAGGTCATTTGCTTCCAGTGAGGTTTCGAAAGCTGCGCCTAGATATTGACCCGAGGAATAGAATGATACCATTATTTTGTTTTGCGATCGGATCGGACTTCGGGTCGTTTTGAGCCGAAGTCCTTCGACCTTGAAGATGATTATGAAGATGACCTTGAATGTCAAAATGAATGTCATTTGCGTGATCAGCGTGCCCCAATTGAACTGTTCCCACATTTTGAAGCAAATCTCTACTCGACGCTGAATTCGAATCCGATTCCGTCACTAACTTCACGGACATCTCCCGCCACGTGCCCCCCTAGGGCCCCTTGGTTGCGCCCCTGTCCTCGGCCGGGGCAACTTTGAAACAATTATCCACCCATGGCCTTGTGAGTTGTGAGAAATATCAAATATGTTATATGTATTTTATATCTCACTGTAATATATAAAAGGACCGGACCTGGACCATTGGCATCACCAGGAGGTGCCTTTCTTGCAAGAAATGGCTAGTTGCTGAGTCACACATTTATGTATAACCTTAATAATAGCTACCATGAGGTAGTCTTTGCCTACTTTGACCCAACCATGATACTTTCAATTTCTGTAAGATTGCACACCTCGCTGTTGCTAAAATACGTCAGTAATGAGGTAATACCACCTATGTTCATTCTAAGGTGTTAAACTTCAATTGTGCACATACTTCGTTTTTATCATTCGTCGCTTTTACTACCCCCCCCCCCCGTCGCCGACTCAATTACAACCCCAACGAAAAACAAAAAGTTCCGCCTCTGATTGGTGGTGTGTTGGTGTCTGAAAGTTGGTGTCTGAAAGTTGGTGTCTGAAAGTCATCCCAGGCAAAGGGGTTGTCAGTTTGAAGGGAGAAACAGGGTAAACAACTGTAACCCCAGACACGCCCTAACAACATACTTTTCATGTTATTGGTGATGTAGTGTGTCAGTATCGACTTCATCACCAATAGCATGAAAAGTATGGCATTAGGATGTGTCTGGTGTTAATGGTGTCTACCCTACCTGTAAAAAGTCGGATTAAATTAAAAACTGTTGGTATTTGACGTTCGGTTCAGTAATTCACCCCCCTCCCCCAAGTTGGTGCGGCGACTGCCCCATCAACTTTGATTTTGGCCCCACCATTTTTATGTTCTGCCCCACCAACTTTTTCAGATTTGAAAGTTTCCTAGTGTTAAACTGTTCAATTTTTCACCTCAGCCATGCAAAGCAACCATCCAATATAATATTTGTCCCCACCAACCTCCCTGAAAAGGTCCACAGTCCACCCATGCTGTCTATGAGATGGTATGGGGGGGGGGGGGGGGGGTCCAGGGGCGCGACAGCCCCTGGTAGGTTCTGCAGCGCAGCGAGCGAATGTGAGCAGCACGTTCTAAACATGGGTCCCTGCGACCTTAATTGCTGTAAATGTTAGGTAAAGTTGTATTATGTATCGTATGATGGGTTATTAGTTATGGTTATGGTAATGATTGGTTATTAGTTATGGTTATGGTTATGATTGGTTATGTATGATTATGCACATTTACAGCAATTAAAAGGTAATAACAAAACTGTATTGTGCATACGTTATACCACATTTGGAGTATTGTGTACAAGCCTGGTCTCCAACATATGATAAAGATTGCTGGTTGTTAGAAATAAATTACAAAAAGGCAACAAAAATGGATAATTGTCTTGGTAGTTTACCTTATGAAGATAGATTAAAGAAATTGGGTATGTTTTCACTTAGATATAGAATGCTAAGAGGAGATCTAATTGAAGTCTTCAAATTTGTAAATGGTCAGCATTCTGGATATTTAAAGGGAATGTTTGAGTTCAATAGGGAAATCGAGGTAGAGGTCATCAGCTCATTATGAGACAAAGTAGGACTAGGCTATGACAGTAATTTTTGCAGTAGAAGGGTTTTAGGACATTGGAATATGCTACCAGGGGATGTCGCTGATGCAGTGACACTTGCTTCCTTCAAAATTAGATTAGATAAATACTTTACAGAGAAGGGATTAGTTAATAAATATTCATGGGATTAGCCTTCTTTTATGCAGCTAGAGTAAGGTGATTTGAAGGGGCGAGACTGGTGGTGGTGGTGGGGGGGGGGGGGGGTGCAACCTTGGATTGGCCCAAGAGGCTCTTTGTTGTACTTTTCTTTTATGTCTCTTTATGCACTGGCGGATCCAGGGGGGGGGGGGGGCATTTAGGGCGGCCGCCCCCCCCCCCCCCCCAAAGCCCAAAGTGGCCTGTTTGGCCCCACCCAAAAAGTTCACTCAAAAAGTGATCGTTAATGACTAAACGATACCTTATTTTTTATCTTTGTGATAAAAGTAATTCTTTGGTGAAAACAAATATGGAAGTAATTTGGTAGCAATCGACATAGGCAAAAGAAACATTAGTGGCGCAAGACACAATCCGAAGACAAGGACATATATAAGCCTTGCCTGAAGCACGGTAAATACAAGGCCATATATAGGAGGTAGAGTCATCCGGCGATTCTGTGTGATCATGACGTCAGAGCGTGACGTCATGTGGATCCATCGGCCTCCTCCGCCATTGCAGTTAATGCTATTTCGGGAGAAATAAATATCATCTAACTCGGAAAGTAAAAATGTTACGAAAAAGAAAAAGACAGCATTGAAAAGCTCAAAACAGGGCAAATAGAAATCTTCTGGATCATTTTAGGCTCAGATCAATATTGAGGTCACTAGAGGTCATCAAAGGTCAGGGCCTTGTTTACGGTCACCCTGCGGTTCGGCGGTCACCAGCTGAGGCTCTAAGCCCCGCCCCTTCGATGAAATTTTGATTTGACCTAAACCACATGGAATTTGTATGAATCGACGTGTTCTGACGAGGCGAACACGATGACATCAAAATCATTGCTGTATCTATATTTGTCAAAAAGTTATTTGCGAAAAACAGTTTTAACCGACTGCAGACGACATGCGCCAGAATTGACTACTGGGGTGATGTCATAAGTAGAAGTGGACACGTGAAGAAGATAGGGATGACACCCCCGTGGGTAAATATAATACTTCTGAAGGTAGGTTTGGCCATGTGCGTCAAGTTAGTATTCGTTTTCGTATTCGTATTCGTTTTCAGCGTCGAGTTCCGATTTCCCCCCAAACTTAGCATATGGGTAGATCTCATCGAGTTATGGACGAATATGCAATCCGTTTTGACCTAGGACAAATGGTTTGACCTCCAGAGGTCACTGAAATGTCATCGCACGGGGGTACCCTCTAATTGTTTCGTTTACCGTCCGATTTAATCGCAACGGGGCTCAAACGACTCGCCGGCACCCCAGCTTGCGTCATAAAAAAAATCACCTAGAGGTCAAAGGTCCAGGTCACGGGGACGAATACGAGATTTTAAGCTTCGATACCATCTTGTGTACCCGATAGTTTTTACGTTTACCGTCCGATTTGCTCGCAATGGGCAAAAAGGGACTCGCCGGCACGTTAGCTTGCGTCAGGAAAAACAAAAAGTCATCCAGATGTCAAAGGTCAAGGTCACGGGGACGAATACGAGATTCTAAGCTTCGGTACCAGCTTGTGTACCCTCTACTTTTTTCGTTTACCGTCTGATTTGCTCGCAATAGGCAAAAAGAGACTCGCCGGCACCTCAGCTTGCGTCAGGGAAAACAAAACATCACCTAAATGTCAAGGTCACGGGGACGAATACGAGATTTTAAGCTTCGGTACCAGCTTGTGTACCCTCTAGTTTTTTCGAGATTTTAAGCTTCGGTACCGAAGCTTAACATCTCGTATTCGTCCCCGTGACCTTGACCTTTGACCTCTAGGTGATGTTTTGTTTTTCCTGACGCAAGCTAACGTGCCGGCGAGTCCCTTTTTGCCCATTGCGAGCAAATCGGACGGTAAAAGAAAAAAACTAGAGGGTACACAAGCTGGTACCGAAGCTTAAAATCTCGTATTCGTCCCCGTGACCTTGACCTTTCAAGTCTAGGTGATGTTTTGTTTTTCCTGACGCAAGCTAAGGTGCCGGCGAGTCCCTTTTTGCCCATTGCGAGCAAATCGGACGGTAAACGAAAAAAATAGAGGGTACACCATTCTGGTACCGAAGCTTAGAATCTCGTATTCGTCCCCGTGACCTTGACCTTTGACCTCTGGATGACTTTTTGTTTTTCCTGACGCAAGCTAACGTGCCGGCGAGTTCTTTTTTGCCCATTGCGAGCAAATCGGATTGTAAACTAAAAAAACTAGAGGGTACACTATGCTGGTACCGAAGCTTAGAATCTCGTATTCGTCCCCGTGACCTTTACCTTTGACCTCTAGGCGATGTTTTGTTTTACCTGACGCAAGCTGGGGTGCCAACGAGTTCCTTTTTGCCCATTGCAAGCAAATCGGACGGTAAACGAAAAAACTAGAGGGTACACAAGCTGGTACCGAAGCTTAAAATCTCGTATTCGTCCCCGTGACCCTGACCTTTGACCTCTATGTGATTTTTTTTGTTTTTCCTGACACAAGCTAGGGTGCCAGCGAGTCCTTTTTTCCATTGCGAGCAGATCGGACGGTAAACAAAAAAACTAGAGGGTACACAAGCTGGTACCGAAGCTGAAAATTTCGTATTCGTCCCCGTGACCTTGACCTTTGACCTCTAGGTGATGTTCTGTTTTTCTTGACGCAAGCTGGGGTGCCGTCGAGTCCCTTTTTGCCAATTGCAAGCAAATCGGACGGTAAACAAAAAAAACTAAAGGGTACACAAGCTGGTACCGAAGCTTAAAATATCGTATTCGTCACCGTGACCTTGACCTTTGACCTCTAGGTGATGTTTTGTTTTTCTTGACGCAAGCTGGGGTGCCGTCGAGTCCCTTTTTGACCATTGCAAGCAAATCGGACGGTAAACGAGAAAAAAACTAGAAGGTACACAAGCTGGTACCGAAGCTTAAAATATCGTATTCGTCCCCGTGACCTTGACCTTTGACCTCTAGGTGATTTTTTTTTTCCTGACGCAAGTTAAGGTGCCGGCGAGTCCCTTTTTGCCCATTGCGAGCAAATCGGACGGTAAACGAAAAAACTAGAGGGTACACCATGCTGGTACCTAAGCTTATAATTTCGTATTCGTCCCCGTGACCTTGACCTTTGACCTCTGGATGACTTTGTGTTTTTCCTGACGCAAGCTAACGTGCCGGCGAGTTCCTTTTTGCCCATTGCGAGCAAATCGGATTGTAAACTAAAAAACTAGAGGGTACACCATGCTGGTACCGAAGCTTAGAATCTCGTATTCGTCCCCGTGACTTTTACCTTTGACCTCTAGGTGATGTTTTGTTTTACCTGACGCAAGCTGGGGTGCCGCCGAGTCCCTTTTTGCCCATTGCAAGCAAATCGGACGGTAAACTAAAAAAAACTAGAGGGTACACAAGCTGGTACCGAAGCTTAAAATCTCGTATTCGTCCCCGTGACCTTGACCTTTGACCTCTATGTAATTTTGTGTTTTTCCTGACGTAATCTAGGGTGCCAGCGAGTCCCTTTTTTCCATTGCGAGCAGATCGGACGGTAAACGAAAAAAAAACTAGAGGGTACACAAGCTGGTACCGAAGCTTAGAATCTCGTATTCGTCCCAGTGACCTTGACCCTTGACCTCTAGGTGATTTTGTGTTATTCCTGACGCAAGGTGGGTTGCCGGCGAGTTCCTTTTTTCCCATTGCGAGCAAATTGGACGGTAAACTAAAAAACTAGAAGGTACACAAGCTGGTACCGAAGCTTAAAATCTCGTATTCGTCCCCAGTGACCTTGACCTTGGACCTCTAGGTGATTTTTTGTTTTTCCTGACGCAAGGTGGGGTGCCGGCGAGTCCCTTTTTGCCCATTGCGAGCAAATCGGACGGTAAACAAAACAAACTAGAGGGTACACAAGCTGGTACCGAAGCTTAAAATCTCGTATTCGTCACCGTGACCTTGACCTTTGACCTCTAGGTGATGCTTTGTTTTTCCTGACGCAAGCTGGGGTGCCGTCGAGTCCCTTTTTGACCATTGCAAGCCAATCGAACGGTAAGCGAAAAAAACTAGAAGGTACACAAGCTGGTACCGAAGCTTAAAATCTCGTATTCGTCCCCGTGACCTTGACCTTTGACCTCTAGGTGATGTTTTGTTTTACCTGACGCAAGCTGGGGTGTCGTCGAGTCCCTTTTTGCCCATTGCAAGCAAATCGGACGGTAAACTAAACAACTAGAGGGTACACAAGCTGGTACCGAAGCTTAAAATCTCGTATTCGTCCCCGTGACCTTGACCTTTGACCTCTATGTGATTTTTTGTTTTTCCTGACGCAAGCTAGGGTGCCAGCGAGTCCCTTTTTTCATTGCGAGCAGATCGTACGGTAAACGAAAACAAAACTAGAGGGTACACAACCTGGTACCGAAGCTTAGAATCTCGTATTCGTCCCCGTGACCTTGACCTTTGACCTCTAGGGGATTTTTTGTTATTCCTGACGAAAGGTGGGGTGCCGGCCAGTCCCTTTTTCTCATTGCGAGCAAATCGGACGGTAAACGAGAGAAAAAAAAACTAGATGGTACACAAGCTGGTACCGAAGCTTAAAATCTCGTATTCGTCCCCGTGACCTTGACCTTGGACCTCTAGGTGATTTTTTGTTTTTCCTGACGCAAGCTGTGATGCCGAAGAGTCCCTTTTTTCCCATTGCAAGCAAATCGGACGGTAAACTAAAAACTAGAGGGTACACAAGCTGGTACCGAAGCTTAAAGTATCGTATTCGTCCCCGTGGCCTTGACCTTTGACCTCTATGTGATTTGTTATCCGAACCCGCGGGGGGGGGGGGGGGGGGGGGGGGGAGGGCAGAATCTTCCCCTCCCTGATTTTCTCAATAACCTGAAAACTATGATAGATATCAACGTGAAACTTTCAGTACCTTATCCTGCATCAAGTCTAAGTCTTCTCACCAACTCTAAATTAAATTGATGTAGTATTTTGGGAGATAATGACGTTTTAATGACGTCATGTCATGCCATTTTTGGTGGAAAAAACGATAAATGTTTGGCAAATAGTAGAAATCAGAGTTTTCAAGCAAATTGCAAATAAAACACGCGAAAAGAAGGGAAAAGACATTTTCTTCAAAATGGCTCTCGGATTTCCAATTTTTTTTTCAACCCCAATTTTGTTTTGTTGTGAATTTGAAAAGTGAATTTGTTATGCTCGAATGCCAAAATAAGGTAACCGGCCCAAATCCGCGGAGAAAAAAAATGGGGGTACCTTTTTGCCACAAAAAGTTGCCCCCCCCCCCCAAAACCGACGGCTGGATCCGCCAGTGTCTTTATGTATCGTTTTTGGTGACGTCATAGCTATGGTATTACTGGTACACTTTTCTGTCTGTCATAAATGAAACAAAATATTCACATTAAATGACAAATATTGCTTAGGACCTGTCTATACTCTCTTCTTCTCTAGGGGTCTCAAAAACTAGCTTATCAGAGTTTCTGCAACTTCATTTTTCATGTATGATCAATATTTCACAATAGTATAAATATAAATATTGCTTTAACGAGCGATATTGCATTAGTGTTGCTGGAGAGCCATTTTCCAACTTTCGATTTGGTCGGAGAACCATAGTCTATTCCACTATTACTACTATTAGCTCTCCGGTCCAGCAAATTGTGCACCGCTGGAGCAGCTTCCGGGTGCCGATCTCCTCGTCTTTGCGTTCGCGTCGCCTTTCTCGGAAATTGGCAAACTAGCTAAACAAACTAGCCTGCTTGAAACTTAAAAGTGAATATTTTATGAAGGGAATGGGCCGTGGGGCCAGCAATTACCGCCAAGGAGAGCCTCTGCCAGACACTTAATGAAATGCATTTTTGTTCCCCATTTTCCAAATTTGTGTAAGCAATTGCGAAACTTGTGTCATGCCGCGAAGCAGCGCGAAATTTTCCAGGTTTTGACTGCACTGCACAGGCAATTTTTACGATAATTTTTTCCCCGCAAAAAGTGTGTGTGTGTGTGTGGGGGGGGGGGGAGGCAGGGGAGGGTCGACCCCTCCCCTCCCTGCCTTCTAAAAGTGTGGGGGGGAGTTTGCCCAGACCTCCCCCCGACCCTCTCGTCGGCGACGCCCCTGGCTGACAAATATTGCAGCACACACTCTCCTGAGAGGAAAATGGCTAAATTGTTTTGTACTATCACAACCCCCCCCCCCCCCCCGAATTCAAAAGCGCATCAGACTTATCAAATTACTATTTTTAACCCAATAAAACATTGCATTAGGTGGGTCAGAATACAGCACATTACCGCTCAGTATGACCGCGCCGACCACGGCTAGCAGGCGCTCCAGCTATAGCAGGCGTTCCAGGCGACGGCTAGCAACCCCTGGGCAGGCTTGAGGGCCCCGTTCACAGACTCAATGGCCCTCTGGATAAGCTTGGGACGGCCCTGAACAGACTCAATGGCCCCTTGGCAAGCCGAAAAGCCCCTGAACAGACTCTAATAGCCCCTGCACAGGATCAATAGACCATTGGGAAAGCTCGAGAGACCCCTGAACAGACTATAATGGCCCTTAGGCAAGTTCAAGTGGCCCTTGAACAGACTCAATGGGCCCCTGAGCAAGCTCAAGAGGCCCCTGGGCAGGTTCTAGAGGCCCCTGAACAGACTCAATGAGCCCCTGGGCAAGCTCGAGGCCTCTGGGCAGGTTCTAATGGCCCCTGGACAGGTTCGAGAGGCCCCTGGACATACTCAATGGGCCCCGGGCCAGGCTCGAGAGGCCCCTGAACATACTCAATGGGCCCCTGGACATGCTCGAGAGGCCACTGGGCAGGTTTGTTGGGCCGTGGGTGGGCTCAATGGGCCCCTGGACAAGTGGACATGACAAGTGGACAAGTGGACATGCCCCTGGGCATGTTTTTGGGCCCCTGAGTGGGCTCAATGGGCCCAGGGCATGCTGGAAAGGTCCCTGGGCATGTTTTTGCGCCCTTAAGTGGGCTCAATGGGCCCCTGGACATGCTCGGGAGGCCCCTGGACAGTTTTTGGGTCCCTCGGTGGGCTCAATGGGCCTCTGGACATGCCCAAGAGGCCCCCTGGGCCGGCTTCGAAAGCCCTTCAGTGTCTCTGAGGGCCCTTGATATGCACCAGAGTGACCCTTGCCTGGTTTGAGGGCTCCTCTGTGACTTTTTGAAAGCCATTTAGCAAATGCAAATGGTATCTGGGCCAATCTCGGCGGGGCCTCCTGTGACCCGTAAAGGGGGGGGGGGGGCAGCTGACCTCCTTTCCCCCCTGGCTGCGCTCCTGGCTGATTATTTTTTTTACGATGCCAGTATTTCAGCGATAGGCTTATCTATCACTTAAAACAAAACAAAACAAACAAATCAGACAGAAACTCGCTCCGTTCTGCCAATTTCACAACGGTTGCTTACGCTACAAGCAGTCTGCGTATATATGACTAAAGCCCGACATTATTGTGTGCAATAGCTTCCATATAGAAGCTACCATATGCATGACGTCTTACATTACCATGAAGCTGTTTTAAAGGAAATAGTTCACCTTGGAAAATTTTACCCAACACGATTTGATTATATTTTTTAATACAATTTATTTTTATATTGTCAAAAATGGCCTTATATCGCGCCGATTCAGGACAGAAGGCCGTACATTTTTATTGTTTATCAAAACTATATGCATACTCTCTCGAGTCAGAGTCCTGACGTCACGCGAATGTAAACAATGGTTCAGCCAATCAGATTCGAAAGTAGTCGCGTAAAGATAGACTCGCATTGGAGATGTGCCAACCGGCGTCCGGCGGTTCGCTTGCTAGCACCAGCTGCAAGCTGATTGGCTGATGGTATAGCCTCTGCCCCGGCTAAAACCAGTACAACATTCTTTCGCCAGCACCGCATTCCTTCGCCAAAAGCTCAAATATATTCGGCTGGAGAGTCTTTTCAGTCAAGAAAACTTGCAGATAGGGATTTCCCAACACGGGCTACAAAACTGGTATCTCAGTTTAAAACTAATGTTGAAGGTGAACTATTTCCTTTAAGGTCATGAAGGAGAAAAGAGAAACATCTATTTCTCGACGGATATCCATCTATCGTCCAAACAAATGTCATATTCGGTTTTTTCAGCTCAAAATACTTCGTATATACAAATTTCAAGACTGTTTCAAGCCTCAAGGTGACCTATTCCCTTTAACATTGTATTTTATTGTGATTGTATTTTATCAGAACATTTCAGAATGATAACGTCCTGAATGCGTCTCTGGCCAGGCAACATATCCCATAGTAGGCACAACTCCATGACAAATGCATCGATATTACTATTTGATAAGCGTCTGTCTGTCTGTCTGTCTGTCTGTCTGTCTGTCTGTCTGTCTGTCTGTCTGTCTGTCTTGTCATCATCATCATCATCAATTTTATTTTTTATAATAAACTTAGCCCGAATGTTTTGTGTGGATGGATTTCCGAGCTCAGGACCCACGCTAAGCAGAGCTTGTTGCGCAGGTCCTGACCTCACCACCCGATCGCGCAATTCCTGTTGGCCGTCAGAATTTAGAGACGAAAGTTTTACGTGCCCGACATACCTGGACACGGTCCGCCCCGCTCACTGACGTCACCTGACCTTGAGTGCGACCGCTGCCACCGGGCGCAGGCCATCCCAGTCAGGAGCAAATAGCGAGCGACGAAGCGACTCGAACCCGGGCTGCCACTACCGGGATAGGTCAGAAGTCCAGCGCTCTCCCACTGAGCTACCGGGGCGGACTCGTGCCGTGCCGTGCCCATCGTGCCGTGCCCATCATCAACATGTTTATTGTTTTATAACATATTTATATGGTATACATAAGGTAGAGTTGGCGCAAAAGCTGGGGAGCTTGACTCTAGGCGCCAACTCTAACACATATCATCAGGTACCTAATAACTCAACCGCCGCCGTATCACCGGTCATCGCGCGCAGCACCGCGCGTCCCGCCGGAGGAGCGGACCCACCAGAGCCTGCACAGGACTACGATTTAATAAACACCAGTGAATCTGTGAGAGTTTTGCAAGTAGTTTTGGAAGTGACGGGCTACCGCGCGGCCGCCGCCGCTACTGAGACTCGTGCCGTGCAACAGGATTTGTGATTGGATGGATCTGGACTCCTGCGTGAAGTTGTAGTGTATGTAGACTCTGGGATACACTGTAAAAAATATTGACAAGCTATATGTCAAAGCAAGGCCTTCAAACAAGTCATCGCCTTGATGGTATTCAAATAACACAACCTTATACGAGCCTGGGCAGTGTAAATAATACCTGCAGAAAACCTGGACAGTGTTGTAACCTTGTTATGAAATAAGGCACCAGGCACCCTTGTCACTCGGCTATTAAAACAACACATAGCATGGTTTTGGGATGGTTTTTGCCTTATTTAATGACAAGGTACATCCTCTTTCATTTACCAGCTGCTAACAAGCCTCAGGCTGCATCTGGACTCCAGCCACAGACTCGCCGTGCTCAGCTGATCCAGCTTTGGCACGCTGCATACTGATCACGAAGCAGCCCTTTGAGTAGGCCCTTGAGTAATTGATCGGGAGCTTGCAAGAAGGTGATTTTGCCCTGGTTTTGACTGCATGAGTTTCAAGTCTGTTGCGTTGCTATGGTTACTCGCGGGCGCTTCAAGTGCGCGCAGCGGTTCTCACGAAGCCGTCCGTCGCAGTTTGAACGTTGCCGCGGCGGCGTGCGGTGGTGTTTATCGTGCTCGGCGCAGATGCGGTGTAGATGGGAAGTGAAGCATTGGTGAGAAGGTGAAGTTAGTGTTGTGAAGCGTTGGTGAGAAGGTGCAGTTAGTGTTGTGAAGCGTTGGTGAGAAGGTGAAGTTAGTGTTGTGAAGCGTTGGTGAGAAGGTGAAGTTAGTGTTGTGAAGCGTTGGTGAGAAGGTGAAGTTAGTGTTGTGAAGCGTTGGTGAGAAGGTGAAGTTAGTGTTGTGAAGCGTTGGTGAGAAGGTGAAGTTAGTGTTGTGAAGTGTTGGTCACCGTGTCGGTTGTCGCTGCGGCTGGAGTCAGGCGCTGGGAATCAGAATGGGTAAGTATCCACCTCCTGAGGAAACAAAACAATGTAAAGCCCTAAGCGGGCGTACGTGAAGGGACATTGGGGTCATTTATTTAAAAATAAAAATAAAAATAATTTTACAAATTTGATAAAGATAAATGCAATTTTGAATTAAAAATTATACTTTAAGCAATTATTACAATTTACTGTAATACTAATATATTTATTGAACTTATTAAATTAATTTGTGCTTTGCAAATATGTATGTATAATTATGTCATTAATGAACCATAACATTATTAGTTAATTTAATTTGAATTACTTAAATATCTTAGGTACATAATGTATGATAATAGTCTTATTAATTAATAAACTTAAGATAATTATTTATATCATATATTTATTAAAATAATAATTTATTTAATGTAATTTAAATTTATGTACCAACATTGGAAATAATTAATACAAATTGGAATTGATAAATTAATCATTTATGCATATAAATTCAAAGCATAATTGAAAGCATCATAAGGTTCAAGGAACCGTGTAAAAAAAGACGTTTTCATCTGTGGTGTTTACCTGGAACGATTTCTTTTCGTGTCGAGGAAAGTTTGCAATCTGTCGGAAGGCAAATTCGGTGGGAGATAAATGCAGCTGATAAGTAGGGTGAAATTTTGTGTTTTGATTTTTGCCCAGACCCACTCCTCATCCCCAATCTCAATATTCGATAATTTCTGGATGGGTAATGACTTGTGCACGTACAGTGCCACCCCTCCTCCGTGTCGTGTTCTGTGCTTTGTGAGTGGTGGGTGGAAGTCGTTGATGGAGTACTAGCTTTCGGCTACTGATCTGTCTAATTTTGTTTCAGTTAAGGCTAATATTTTTACGTTGTTTGTCGTGATGAATTGTTCTAGTTCGTCTATCTTGTTTACTGTGGTGATGCTGTTAATGTTGAGATGAGCGATCGTGAGCTGGTTTGTTTCTGGTGGGCCTGGATTTGTTTCGATACCGCGCATTATCAGTAGTGTTTGTGTGTTTTTGTATGAGCCAACTGTGACCATTGAGAGTTTGTGATGAGCGGGGGAGGTGTGGCCTCTCCTGTGTTGGGTGGGGTGGTGAGATTGGGTGGGGTTGTGGGATGGGGTGGAGTGATGGGGTTGGGTGGAGTTGGGGGTGGTATGTTAGGTGATGTAACACGGGCAGTAGTCCCAGGCAGCGCCGGCGGCCGGCCGGCAGTCCGTGACGTGCGCGAGGCCGAGATAATTCGCAGGCCCGGGCGGACACGTCCCCCCGGCGGAGCGGCGACGATGACAGCTAGCAGGTTCAGGGGAGTAACTCACGGCGCCGGCGAGTGCACTGCGGACAGTGTGTACATCCGTCAGAAACAAAAACAGATACACAGATGAACAAGGCACAATCACCAACGAAATAAAAGACAATTACAAACAAGACACAATCAGCAACGAATCGTTCTCGACACGCCACAAAATGATTGGTGTTAACTTACATATATACAATACAAAAACACAAGCATATATAGCATAACAGACAGCATTACAAGCTGGTACCTAAAAGTGCAAGCACCTAACCCGACCTCCACCCCCCCCCCGTCCACCGTCGACCTGGCGTGGAGAGCCCCGGTGTGGAGCGACCTGGTGTGGAGAGAGAGCTGACGAGGCCGCGGCATCCACGCACCCGTCACCCGCGTCAGGTGGACCTCGGGTGTCAGGGTCAAGGTCGACCGCTGGCCGGCCGACCGGTCACGTGACCGCTCCCGCGGTCCGAGGCCCCGGTGCCAGGCGCGGCGCCAGGTGCCAGCGCGCCGGGGAGGCACAGGTGCGCAGCGCCAAGTCGCGTCCCGGGGGCCGGTCGGTCGGCCGTGCTGTCGGCCTCCAGAGCCGAGGTACCCGCGCCAGGCGGCGTCAGGTACAGAACACGGGGGGACGGGAGAGACTGAGGCAGGGGTAGCACCAGGCGCGGAATACAGGAAGGGCAGAGCAGCAGGAGCGGTGCTGAGTGCGGAATGCATAGCAGGAGATAATTGTGCAGGGAGAGGGGAGTGGTGGCGGCCGCGGCAGGGGCCGGTCAGCGGCAGGGGTCAGTACACATCTTACTTGGCCCTGCCGCCGGCTCGCGTGACGCGTCGATAGCCTCCCCCGTCGGTCGCTGTCGCTGCCGGCGGCTCTAGCTGAGGTCTGCGCTCGACGAGTTTGAGCAGGTCGTTCAGGGAGCGAATCACGGTCGTCGGGCTGTTCTCCCTCAGGCGCACCTTCAGCTTGCCGACGTCCGACCATGCCGCGAAAATCTTCCCCTCCTTGCGATACATGCGTGCCTTGTAGATAACAAACTGGTTCTCTCTCGTGAGATTGTCCGTCACAAACACCTTACTTGCCACAGCGGCCGTCACGGTGGAACCTTCAAACGGCCGCGGTTGACGCAGGTGTTTCCGAGCGCTGTAGAAGGCCTCTCGCTTAGCGTAGGAGACGAGTCGCACCAGGAGAGTGCGCGTCTTTCCCGGCTTTACGGCACCAACACGGTGGGACCGATCGATGTCCTCCTTGGCGATCTCAACACGGGCTAGTTTGGCGGTGTCGATAATCAGGCGATCGGTGTCCTCGTTGGCGGTCTCCGGAATCCCGCTCATATCCAGGCAGAGACGTCGGGAGTACTGCTCCAGGGTATTGAGCTGGACCTTGGTCTCTGACAGCTCCTCCTTTGGGGACTGGATCTCGGCGTCCCTTGCTGCCACAGCATCGGCGACTGCGACTGCCACAGCCGCCTTCACCTGGTCCCTAATGATGTCTAGGAAGACGTTGTCCTTCATGACGTTGATGACGGCTTGTTTCAGTACAGCCTCGTCCATGGCTATCCTGGTTCAGTGTGGATGGTGCACTCGCCGACGCCGCCGACTAATGCTGTACTCCGACTGTCTGTCTGTCTGTCTGTCCACTGGCGGATCCAGGGGGGGGGGGCATTTAGGGCGGCCGCCCCCCCCCCAAAGCCCAAAGTGGCCTGTTTGGCCCCCCCAAAAGGTTCACTCAAAAAGTGATCGTTAATGACTAAACGATACCTTATTTTTTATCTTTGTGATACAAGTAATTCTTTGGTGAAAAAATATGGAAGTAATTTGGTAGCAATCGACATAGGCAAAAGAAACATTAGTGGCGCAAGACACAATCCGAAGGCTAGGACCAGGCCGTTGTCATCCCAATGCCTCTAACGTGTTTGCATCATCTGCACAAGTGACGTCATCATGCGAACAACTTTCAATAAGCCATTCTTTTGCTGAAATGTAAGCTTTCTGCAGCTTAATATTCAATTTTGATCCTTTTTACTACATCACATCAGTTAACTTGCTGTGCTATATATATTTATTATGTTCTGACTAGACAGCGGTTTAGGTGACTGTCACCATGGATTGCAGCATTTCAAGCCTGATTGTGTGAGTTGTTTCGTGCGTGGCGCATGAGAGGCAGTACACAATTTGATTGTGAATAGTAAAATCCAGCAAGATCCCCGCTGTTTTTGTTTGCAAGTAATTCATGTACCTAATTAATTTAGTTTGTTAAATGTTGTTTGTAAAAGTGACTACTGTTGGCTGCCATAGATGAGCTTTTAAAACTGTTCTTTGTTAGCATAACTCATACAGTGTCAAGCTTAGGTATTCATGCGATTGCCTGCCCAGTGGCTGAAGATTAGGTTTAGGTTTATATTTGTGAGCTAGATTAGATAGGATCTATTTGCAACTGTGCCCCTTTGGAAATAGGACCCGAAGGGCTCTGTTTCGAGAGAAAAAATGACTGATTGGTTATTCATTTTTTAGATTTGTTTTGTTAAAATATGCCCCTCTAAAAATATAGTGGGCCAAATCTGTTGGTTTTGTTTTTGTTATAGTGGGGGTACCTTATGTCCCTGATAAAAAATTGCCCCCTCCTGGAGTGAATCCTGGGTATGCTACTGTACAAGGCCCACCACCTATGTTTTGGGGTTTTATCAGGCAAACCCATAAAAATGTCTTGCCACTTCAAGGAGCCAAATAACAAGTACCTACTGTAACAGGAAAATCCACATTAAAAAAGCTGCAAAGGCAAAAAATGGGGTGAATTTTTTTCGTCATTTCAGCCGAACTCCCACTAAACAATTATCGCTGACGCCCCTGGGCACAGGTGACAATTGACATAGTTTTGCTCAGTGTATAGCAGTGTTGGAACAATACAAACTGCAAGCTGACATCTTTTCTTTTTTGATATCCGAAAAGGTTGAAAAGCTAAAAAAAAAATACAAGTAAAGAAATCATTAGAAATTGTGAGGTTGCAAAATAAAGTGGCCCAAATCCGGGAAGAAATTTGAAATTGGGGTAGGTAAGGTCTGCTAAAAACGGTTTGCCCCCCCCCCCCCCCACCCCCAAAAAATATTAATAGCTGGATCTGCCCTTGTTGAGTACAATTACCCTGGTGGGAAATTAAAAGCATACAAATTACAACTTGAATGTCCCACCTGGATATTCTATTTTATATAGTATTATTATATTCACACATTAGTTTGTTGTGCAGTTATCATTGGGACTATTGCCTATTAATTAATGTTAGCATTATCATCTAACTGTGAATTTCCATTTTACAGGTGCACAAGAATGGGGCGTGTGTGTGCTGTGGCAACATGCAAGACATGGTGTGGAGGAAAAAAGAAGCAAGATCCTTCTGTCAACTTTTTTTAAATTCCCGAGAGATAGGAATGTATGGAGTATCTGGCTTGCAAAATGTAAGAGGGCTGATACAGTTGATCCAACCAACTCCTTCATCTGCTCAAACCACTTTTTGGCTGATGACTATAATCCTGGCTACCTCATGTGAGAGCCGCTGCCTGGTGACAGCCGCTGCCTGGTGTGAGAGCCGTCGCTGCCTGGTGTGAGCCGTCGCTGGTTGAGGGCGAGCAGCCGCTGCCTGGTGTGAGAGCCGTCGCTGCCTGGTGTGAGCCGTCGCTGGTTGAGGGCGAGAAGCCGCTGCCTGGTGTGAGAGCCGTCGCTGCCTGGTGTGAGCCGTCGCTGGTTGAGGGCGAGCAGCCGCTGCCTGGTGTGAGAGCCGTCGCTGCCTGGTGTGAGCCGTCGCTGGTTGAGGGCGAGCAGCCGCTGCCTGGTGTGAGAGCCGTCGCTGCCTGGTGTGAGCCGTCGCTGGTTGAGGGCGAGCAGCCGCTGCCTGGTGTGAGAGCCGTCGCTGCCTGGTGTGAGCCGTCGCTGGTTGAGGGCGAGCAGCCGCTGCCTGGTGTGAGAGCCGTCGCTGCCTGGTGTGAGCCGTCGCTGGTTGAGGGCGAGCAGCCGCTGCCTGGTGTGAGAGCCGTCGCTGCCTGGTGTAAGCCGTCGCTGGTTGAGGGCGAGCAGCCGCTGCCTGGTGTGAGAGCCGTCGCTGCCTGGTGTGAGCCGTCGCTGGTTGCGGGCGAGCCGTCGCTGCCTGGTGTGAGTGCCGTCGCTGGGTGCGGGCGAGCAGCCGCTGGGTGCGGGCGAGCCGTCTCTGGGTGCGGGCGAGCCGTCTCTGGGTGCGGGCGAGCCGTCGCTAGGTGCGGGCGGGCCGTCGCTGCCTGGTGTAAGAGCCGTCGCCGCCTGGTGTGAGTGCCGTCGCTGGGTGCGGGCGAGCAGCCGCTGCCTGGTGAGAGCCGTCGCTGGGTGCGGGTGAGCAGCCGCTGCCTGGTGTGAGAGCCGTCGCTGGGTGCGGGCGAGCCGTCGATGGGTGCGGGCGAGCCGTCGCTGCCTGGTGTGAGAGCCGTCGCTGGTTGCGGGCGGCGGATGACCCTGTCCAGGAGCGCTGCAGCTCGGGACGCTCTAGAACTGTTGCCAGGCGGTCGATTCCTCGTCCGGGTCCGGTGCCATCTTCGGCGCCGGTATTGTCACGCGTCACCGGACCCTGTGTCTTGCTCCGTGACTTTGTGTAATTATTATGTCCTAAATGCTTATGTCTTAATGTCTGAAATGCTGTAATGCTTGTGTTTATATCTATAAATATGTCTTCCGCCGTTGCCTCAGCTATTCTGCTTAGTGTGTTGCTGCAAGCAGGGAAGCGATGGTTGATACTCCGCCACGGGCCACCCAGATGCGAATTCGGAACATTTTGGTTTCAAGTCGCTCGCGTTAACGAGCGACTTCCCTTACGCCGCCATCGGCGGCCTAAGGGAATTTACAACAAAAGCCGAGTCTCGGCTGGACTGTGCGAGACGCATGTGACTTGTGAGGCGCCTGAAGCTTTTCGGTTCGGCTAACGTGCGAACCGATAAACTGTATCTCAACCGGGTAGCCAAGTGAGGGGGACGCGCGCCTCTGCATACCGGTCCCCCACACCGACATTGGCCAGTTTATTCTGTCTGTTCGGGGCCGTATTTAAATTGCTGGCTGGCTGGGGTCTGCTGGACTCCCTTGGGACAGGTTGACTGAGAGTCTGCAGTTGTCTCCAGTACACATTAGTAACTCTACTTATGTAGAGCACAGGCACGTAGCGAGGATTTTCCTCAAGGGAATGGGGTGAACGTCATATTTGGTCGAAATCGCTTGTTTTGCATGCGATTTTTTGGGGTTAAAGTCGCCCATATCTAACGTTGAATCCGTCGCTGCGGGCCGTCCCCCTCCGCTATCCCGGTTAGGACGTCATTTTGTGTCCATATGTTGCCTCCAAAATAATACAATTTGCAATCTGTTCGGCGCATCTTGGGCCTAAAAATGGGCGGCTCGTCCACCACAGACATGCTAACCGGGACCATAATGAACGCGTTATTAGGCATTAACATGCCTTTAAAATCACCATTTTGTTATCTACCAATCATCCCCTATCATAATACCTTAATTCCGCACCTCATTCCATTTCCACACCCGCATCAATGTATTTTATTTTCTCCCATCCCTATATCCGCTTTGCACTGCAGCGGGTTTCTCCCGGCTACGGGTGTCCGGTATTCGCTTGATGACGTCACTTATGAACCTGCGCAGAAACATGCGCAGTCGGGATGAAGCCACCTGGTATATATCGCCTTGGCTAGGACATATATAAGCGTTGTCTGAAGCACGGTAAATACAAGGCCATATATAGGAGGTAGAGTCATCCGGCGATTCTGTGTGATCATGACGTCAGAGCGTGACGTCATGTGGATCCATCGGCCTCCTCCGCCATTGCAGTTAATGCTATTTCGGGAGAAATAAATATCATCTAACTCGGAAAGTAAAAATGTTACGAAAAAGACAGCGTTGAAAAGCTCAAAACAAGGCAAATAGAAATCTTCTGGATCATTTTAGGCTCAGATTAATATTGAGGTCACTAGAGGTCATCAAAGGTCAGGGCCTTATTTACGGTCCCCCTGCGGTTCGGCGGTCACCAGCTGAGGCTCTAAGCCCCGCCCCTTCGATGAAATTTTGATTTGACCTAAACCACATGGAATTTGTATGAATCGACGTGTTCTGACGAGGCGAACACGATGACATCAAAATCATTGCTGTATCTATATTTGTCAAAAAGTTATTTGCGAAAAACAGTTTTAACCGACTGCAGACGACATGCGCCAGAATTGACTACTGGGGTGACTTCATAAGTAGAAGTGGACACGTTACGGAGATAGGGATGACACCCCCTGGGTAAATATAATACTTCTGAGGGTAAGTTTGGCCATGTGCGTCAAGTTAGCGTCGTATTCGTATTCGTTTTCAGCATCGAGTTCCGATTTCCCCCAAACTTATCATATGGGTAGATCTCATCGAGTTATGCACGCATATGCACTCCGTTTTGACCTAGGACAAATGGTTTGACCTCCAGAGGTCACTGAAATGTCATCGCACGGGGTACCCTCTAATTGTTTCGTTTACCGTCCGATTTAATCGCAACGGGGCTCAAACGACTCGCCGGCACCCCAGCTTGCGTCACAAAAAAAACACAAAAAATCACCTAGAGGTCAAAGGTCCAAGTCACGGGGACGAATACGAGATTTTAAGCTTCGATACCAGCTTGTGTACCCGATAGTTTTTACGTTTACCGTCCGATTTGCTCGCAATGGGCAAAAAGGGACTCGCCGGCACGTTAGCTTGCGTCAGGAAAAACAAAAAGTCATCCAGAGGTCAAAGGTCAAGATCACGGGGACGAATACGAGATTTTAAGCTTCGGTACCAGCATGGTGTACCCTCTAGTTTTTTCGTTTACCGTCCGATTTGCTCGCAATGGGCAAAAAGGGACTCGACGACACCCCACCTTACGTCAGGAAAAACAAAAAATCACCTATAGGTAAAAGGTCAAGGTCACGGGGACGAATACGAGATTGTAAGCTTCGGTACCAGATTGAGTACCCTCTAGTTTTTTCGTTTACCGTCCGATTTGCTCGCAATGGGCACAAAGGGACTCGCCGGCACGTTAGCTTGCGTCAGAAAAAAAACAAAAAGTCATCCAGATGTCAAAGGTCAAGGTCACGGGGACGAATACGAGATTCTAAGCTTCGGTACCAGCTTGTGTACCCTCTACTTTTTTCGTTTACCGTCTGATTTGCTCGCAATAGGCAAAAAGAGATTCACCGGCACCCCAGCTTGCGTCAGGAAAAACAAAACATCACATAAAGGTCAAGGTCACGGGGACGAATACGAGATTTTAAGCTTCGGTACCAGCTTGTGTACCCTCTAGTTTTTTTTTTCGAGATTGTAAGCTCCGGTACCGAAGCTTAACATCTCGTATTCGTCCCCGTGACCTTGACCTTTGACCTCTAGGTGATGTTTTGTTTTTCCTGACGCAAGCTAACGTGCCGGCGAGTCCCTTTTTGCCTATTGCGAGCAAATCGGACGGTAAAAGAAAAAAACTAGAGGGTACACAAGCTGATACCGAAGCTTAAAATATCGTATTCGTCCCCATGACCTTGACCTTTGACCTCTAGGTGATGTTTTGTTTTTCCTGACGCAAGCTAAGGTGCCGGCGAGTCCCTTTTTGCCCATTGCGAGCAAATCGGACGGTAAACGAAACAAAACTAGCAGGTACACCATGCTGGTACCGAAGCTTAGAACCTCGTATTCGTCCCCGTGACCTTGACCTTTGACCTCTGGATGACTTTTTGTTTTTCCTGACGCAAGCTAACGTGCCGGTGAGTTCCTTTTTGCCCATTGCGAGCAAATCGGATTGTAAACTAAAAAAACTAGAGGGTACACCATGCTGGTATCGAAGCTTAGAATCTCGTATTCGTCCCCGTGACCTTGACCTTTGACATCTGGATGATGTTTTGTTTTACCTGACGCAAGCTGGGGTGCCAACGAGTCCCTTTTTGCCCATTGCAAGCAAATCGGACGGTATACGAAAAAACTAGAGGGTACACAAGCTGGTACCGAAGCTTAAAATCTCGTATTCGTCCCCGTGACCTTGACCTTTGACCTCTATGTGATTTTTTGTTTTTCCTGACGCAAGCTAGGGTGCCAGCGAGTCCTTTTTTCCATTGCGAGCAGATCAGACGGTAAACAAAAAAACTAGAGGGTACACAAGCTGGTACCGAAGCTTAAAATTTCGTATTCGTCCCCGTGACCTTGACCTTTGACCTCTAGGTGATGTTCTGTTTTTCCTGACGCAAGCTGGGGTGCCGTCGAGTCCCTTTTTGCCCATTGCAAGCAAATCGGACGGTAAACAAAAACGAAAGGGTACACAAGCTGGTACCGAAGCTTAAAATCTCGTATTCGTCACCGTGACCTTGGCCTTTGACCTCTAGGTGATGTTTTCTTTTTCCTGACGCAAGCTGGGGTGCCGTCGAGTCCCTTTTTGACCATTGCAAGCAAATCGGACGGTAAACGAAAAAACTAGAGGGTACACCATGCTGGTACCGAAGCTTAGAATTTCGTATTCGTCCCCGTGACCTTGACCTTTGACCTCTAAGTGATGTTTTGTTTTTTTCCTGACGCAAGTTAAGGTGCCGGCGAGTCCCTTTTTGCCCATTGCGAGCAAATCGGACAGTAAACGAAAAAACTAGAGGGTACACCATGCTGGTACCGAAGCTTAGAATTTCGTATTCGTCCCCGTGACCTTGACCTTTGACCTATGGATGACTTTGTGTTTTTCCTGACGCAAGCTAACGTGCCGGCGAGTTCCTTTTTGCCCATTGCGAGCAAATCGGATTGTAAACTAAAAAAAACTAGAGGGTACACCATGCTGGTACCGAAGCTTAGAATCTTGTATTCGACCCCGTGACCTTTACCTTTGACCTCTAGGTAATGTTTTGTATTTCCTGACGCAAGCTGGGGTGCCGTCGAGTCCCTTTTTGCCAATTGCAAGCAAATCGGACGGTAAACTAAAAAACTAGAGGGTACACAAGCTGGTACCGAAGCTTAAAATCTCGTATTCGTCCCCGTGACCTTGACCTTTGACCTCTATGTAATTTTTGTTTTTCCTGACGCAAGCTAGGATGCCAGCGAGTCCCTTTTTTTAATTGCGAGCAGATCGGACGGTAAACTAAAAAACTAGAGGGTACACAAGCTGGTACCGAAGCTTAGAATCTCGTATTCGTCCCCGTGACCTTGACCTTTGACCTCTAGGAGATTTTTTTATTATTCGTGACGCAAGGTGGGGTGCCGGCGAGTCCTTTTTTCCCATTGTGAGCAAATCGGACGGTACACGAAAGAACTAGAAGGTACACAAGCTGGTACCGAAGCTTAAAATCTCGTATTCGTCCCAGTGACCTTGACTTTGGACCTCTAGGCAATTTTTTGTTTTTCCTGACGCAAGGTGGGGTGCCGGCGAGTCGCTTTTTGTCCATTGCGAGCAAATGGGACGGTAAACCAAAAAACTAGAGGGTACACCATGCTGGTACCGAAGCTTATAATCTCGTATTCGTCACCGTGACCTTGACCTTTGACCTCTGGATGACTTTTTGTTTTTCCTGACGCAAGCTAACGTGCCGTCGAGTTCCTTTTTGTCCATTGCGAGCAAATCGGATTGTAAACTAAAAAACTAGAGGGTACACCATTCTGGTACCGAAGCTTAGAATCTCGTATTCGTCCCCGTGACTTTTACCTTTGACCTCTAGGTGATGTTTTGTTTTTCCTGACGCAAGCTAGGGTGCCAGCGAGTCCCTTTTTTCCATTGCGAGCAGATCGGACGGTAAACGAAAAAACTAGAGGGTACACAAGCTGGTACCGAAGCTTAGAATATCGTATTCATCCCCGTGACCTTGACCTTTGACCTCTAGGTGATTTTGTGTTATTCCTGACGCAAGGTGGGTTGCCGGCGAGTCCCTTTTTTCCCGTTGCGAGCAAATTGGACGGTAAACGAAAAAACTAGAAGGTACACAAGCTGGTACCGAAGCTTAAAATCTCGTATTCGTCCCCGTGACCTTGACCTTGGACCTCTAGGTGATTTTTCGTTTCTCCTGACGCAAGGTGGGTGCCGGCCAGTCCTTTTTTCCCATTGCGAGCAAATCGGACGGTAAACGAAAAAAACTAGATGGTACACAAGCTGGTACCGAAGCTTAAAATCTCGTATTCGTCCCCGTGACCTTGACCTTGGACCTCTAGGTGATTTTTTGTTTTTCCTGACGCAAGCTGGGATGCCGACAAGTCCATTTTTTCCCATTGCAAGCAAATCGGACGGTAAACTAAAAACTAGAGGGTACACAAGCTGGTACCGAAGCTTAAAATATCGTATTCGTCCCCGTGACCTTGCCCTTTGACCTCTATGTGATTTGTTGTCCGAACCCGCGGGGGGGGGGGGGGGGGGGGGGGGAGGGCAGATCTTCCCCTCCCTGATTTTATCAATAACCTGAAAACTATGATAGATATCAACGTAAAACTTTCAGTACCTTATCCTGCATCAAGTCTAAGTCTTCTCACCAACTCTAAATGCAATTGATGTAGTATTTTGGGAGATAATGACGTTTTAATGGCGTCATGTCATGCCATTTTTGGTGGAAAAACGATAAATGTTTGGCAAATCGTAGAAATCAGAGTTTTCAAGCAAATTGCAAATAAAACACGCGAAAAGAAGGGAAAAGACATTTCTTCAAAATGGCTCTCGGATTTCCAATTTTTTTTTAACCCCATTTTTTTTGTTGTGAATTTGAAAAGTGAATTTCTTATGCTCGAATACCAAAATAAGGTAACCGGCCCAAATCCGCGGAGAAAAAAAAATGGGGGTACCTTTTTGCCACAAAAAGTTGCCCCCCCCCCCCAAAAAAAAAAAACGACGGCTGGATCCGCCAGTGTGTCTGTCTATACGGCACCGCTCAGTTTATTCAGTTTAAAGTCTCAGTTAATTCACGTGCTGAATTGGTGCGGATACCTCCATCCCGGAGATGCCAGCTAGCTATGCATAGGACATATGTGGGAGATGGGATAAGTCACCGACGCACCGGAGTTGGTGGGGCGGTGATCCCTTGACGGGTAATAGGTAATTATGTCCTATGCAGTTCCAGTCCAGTTAATTAACGTGCTGAATTGGTGCGGATACCTCCATCCCAGAGATGCCAGCTAATCGTCCAGCGGAGCGGACGGGTTAGCACTATCCTGTCTATGCATATGACGGTAAAATTAGAGAACTCTGATAACCACGCGATAGTTTATTTGCCTTTGTCGCGGACAGATTCCACAGCACAATTCCCAAAAGACCGCAGAACATACACACTTTTACCACACCCACCAACCCGAACCACACAAACCATCATGTTTTGGTCCAGAGTGCAGCTGTGTGCAGGCCGTACAGTACGAACATACCACACATCACACTACTGGATATTCCGTCAGTTTTCTTTGAACCAGACCACATTCGAACTGGTCGCCTCTGGTAACTGAGCTCACCTCGCTGATTTGGTTTATCTACGCCACTACAGTAATGTTCCACCCAAGCCTCACCCTCAGTCTATATAATGCCGCCACTGATATATGTCACACAAACGTAAATATCGCTTTGACAAGTGGTACTGTATTTTAGCGGCCAGAAAACGCTGCCATCGTACAATTCACGCCATTGGAATCAACTAACGAACCAGTCTCACAGTGCATAACAGGGAATCCAATACTTTGGCTGTGTGCGGCTCCATTTTAAATCCTGTAATATTCCAACAAAAACTTAATTTCACTTAGGAAGCTACTACTTTTCTTCAAATAAAACCACAAATAGCCATATTGCAACACACACACAACGCCATTTAAAAAGCTATGTGGCGCCATGTTCTATAGGCACCAGTCCCTAGGTACAGTGCTCTTAGTACTTGGTACAGACCAGACTCGGAGAAGCAAGAAGTTGACTCCGTCCACACCCACCCCAGCAACCACGCAGTACCTTCCGGAGATCAGAATGGAATGGGAGGTTAACTGAAGCCTCGTACGAACTGAAACCGGATTGGAACGCAACACGTTGCTCTATACTGGTTATGGAGCGGAACGGAGCGGGACGCGCTGTTCAACCCTCTGAACGGAACGGAACGCTGTTCAACCCTCTGAACGGAACGGGAAGCTGTTCAACCTTCTTAACGGAACGGGACGCGCTGTTCAACCCTCTGAACGGAACAGAACGCTGTTCAACCCTCTGAACGGAACGGGACGCGCTGTTCAACCCTGTCTCTAAACGACCGATGCAATAGACCGAAATGGAAAACAATCGGAATGAGAAACGATGTAACGGAATGAAGTGGACACAAACGTATTGTCTCCGTTCTGATCTCCGCCTGCCGGCCTCGGTCTCGCTGACTCCTTCACTGCGTGGCCACGCCTTTCCTGCTGCTCTTGAAGCTCTTCACGGAGAACATGGAGCCTCTTCGACTGGCGGCCGGCTGCGAGGGCGGCGGCGGTGACTGGGCGCGCTCGGGCGGCAGCTCCACCACCGAGGCGGGCCGCGGCGGCGGCGGCGGCGGCGGCAGTGCCGGCTGCTGGTAGGTGGACTGCGGAGGCGGCATCGGCTGGTAGTAGCTGCGATGGAGGATCAGCACTGGTAAACACGTGCGGAACTCAGATGTGGAAGTTCAGCGCAACAACAAATCCAGGCAACAAGTGCAGGTCGACGTAACATATTCAACACGGGATCTCAATTACAACGGCCGAATGGTGAATTAAAATGGGTTGGACAAAATGAGCAAAAACGAATTATACGTACGGTTATACCACAATTAGCTGTGCGATTAGATATCACCGTATAATTTTAGTATGTATGTAGTATGATTGTATGTAACCAACAAGTTCCACATTTTATGTTGGTGTACGGTGGTAACAGGGTGGTAACAGGCAGCGGTGTCGATCTTTCAAAACGGTTGGGGGGAGGGGGGGGGGGGGCAAACACACTGGCGGATCCAGCCTCTCTGGGGGCGAACACACTGGCGGATCCAGCCTCTCTCCGTGGGGGGCATCTTTTTGTGGCTAAAAGGTACCCCCCCATTTTTTCCTCTGAGGTTTTGGGTCGATCACCTTATTTTGGTATTCGAACTTCAGAAACTTTCTTTTCAAATTCACAAATATTTATTTTGTGGATTTTTTTCCCGAAAATGCGAAAATTTCAAATTCACAAACTGATTTTGTGGATTTTTTGTCCGTGAAAATCAGTTGGTATTTTTGGGGGTCAAAAACATAAACTTTCGCAAATCCGAGATGCCATTGGGAAGAAAATGTCATTTCCTTTCTTTAAACGTTTTTTTTTGCAATTTGCTTCAAAACTCTATTTTCTACGATTGTTTAAACATTTATCATTTTTCCACCAAAAATGGCATGACATGACATCAACGTCATTATCTCCTAAAATACTACATTGATTTAATTGGAATTTAGTGAGAAAATGTAGCATTGATGCTGCATAAGGTACTGAATGTTTGACGTTGATATCTATCATAGTTTTCAAGTTATTGAGAAAATCGGGAGGGGCAGATTCTGCCCCCCCCCCCCCAGCGGGGCGCGGGTTAAGTGTCACCGGGGCTGCTTGAATTGCATCAGGTACGCTGTTTTGCCTATCATTGAAAGCAAGGGATACATAACGAACTTCAAATTGCATCACTCCAGAACAAAATTCCGTTTCATGAAGTGTTCTCCTAAGATCATTGTTTTTCACTTTCCGTGCAGGGAACGCGCGGCGGGCATACTTGCATTGAATGCCCCTCCTAGATTCCTGTGTGTGGGGGGTATTTCCCCTGATGCCCCCCCCCCTCCCCAGGATCCGCCAGTGGCCGAACAGGGACGGATCCAAGGGGAGCCTATCAGCGCCATGGCTTTACAGAAATCACCCAAATCGGCTGAAAATTCACACATTTTAAAGAAATTTAGGCAACTTGTACAAAGGACAGTATTTGTAATCAATTCATAATGAAGAAGACAAAAAAACAGGCGAAATCTCATGAGTTTTGGGATTCTGTCGGCCGGCCCTGAAAATTCACAAATTTTAACCAAACCAACGTTTTTGGCCGGTCAGCGCATCCGCCAAAAGGCCCGAGTCCTTACTTGGAACCCTTACTTAGTAAAACGGCAATGTTAACCTGTCATTGACAGGAGGGGGGGGGGCAAATATCTCCCCCTGACGAATTTTCGCAATAGCTCAAAGACCTATAGCGGTATCAACTTTGGGTACCTCCTCCTACACCAATTTTACGTCTTCTATGCATAAATGAAGCAATTTTCTAGAGGAAAAAAAATCGAGATATAACGAATTTAGTGACACGAGTTTGGCGAAGAAAAAATCAGCCAAACTTTAAGAGATCATACAAAGTCTATATTTTGAGCAAAACGCAATAACAAAACTTCAGAAAATAGCAAATGGCAAGGACTACAAAACAGATTCTCGGATTTGTGAAAACTTTGGTTTTTGACCCCCTAACAAATAATTTAAAATAAATCAATTACAATTGGGGGAGGGGGGGGGGGGGGCGAGGGTACCATTGGGGGGGGGGGGGGGCGAACTCAACATGGGGGGGGGGGCGAGGGCCACCCCAAAAGTATATAAATCGACACCTATGGTAGCAGGGTGATTTTATGTTGGTGTACGGTGGTAGCAGGGTGGTAGCAGGGTGATTTTGTGTTGGTGTACGGTGGTAGCAGGGCGATGCAATGTGATCAGCCCAGGAATTGATCAGCCCAGGTACGATGAGGCATCCGTCCGACCCTAATGTAGTATACCAAACTGACCGTTAAACCCAGTGGCTGTCAAGGGTATTTCAAACGCAGAACGGATCCAACCCGGTATCACTGACAATTTTAACACATACCTGCGGCCCTACCCATAGCAGTTCAAGATGCCAATGCCGCGCCAATGGTGGCGCTCAAGCTCCTCCTTAAAGTAGGGAAAATGAATAGGCGCTTTGATATGCCTTAGCTGCCAGGGATATTTTCGTTGAATTAACTTGAAGTATGTGTCATATTACCTAATGTGGTAGCTAAAATTTTAGGTCCGGAGTGAAATCAAAATGAAAATAACCCAACCCCTCCCACACAGAACGCACTGGAAGGCCAATCATTCACGCACTAATAATTCCCAATACATCCCATGGAGGGGATATATGGGTATCCGCGGCTATTCCCTGCGCTGATAAAGCCGGACACACATCAGCTGACGTGACCACTCACCCGGACCACACATCAGCTGACGGGGGCGACGTGACCACTCACCCGGACCACACATCAGCTGACGTGGCGACGTGACCACTCACCCGGACCACACATCAGCTGACGGTGGCGACGTGACCACTCACCCGGACCACACATCAGCTGACGGTGGCGACGTGACCACTCACCCGGACCACACATCAGCTGACGGGGGCGACGTGACCACTCACCCGGACCACACATCAGCTGACGTGGCGACGTGACCACTCACCCGGACCACACATCAGCTGACGTTGGTGACGTGACCACTCACCCGGACCACACATCAGCTGACGTGGCGACGTGACCACTCACCCGGACCACACATCAGCTGACGTTGGTGACGTGACCACTCACCCGGACCACACATCAGCTGACGGTGGCGACGTGACCACTCACCCGGACCACACATCAGCTGACGGCGGCGACGTGACCACTCACCCGGAGTCCCGGCGTGCGGCGTGGCCACCGGACGACTGGTCCTGGCCGTAGCCGCCGCCGCCGGACGGCAGGAAGATGGGCATCGGCTGCATCAGCGTGATGATCTGGCTGGGCGGCGGCTGCTGCTGCTGCTGCTGCTGATGCTGCTGCTGCTGCTGCTGCTGACGCCGCTCAGCCTCCCGCCGCTCCAACTCCTTCTCAGCACGGACACGGACAGACTGCGGACACAGAGACGGTCTCTGACTCTCTGTAACTCCTTCTCAGCACGGACACGGACAGACTGCGGACACGGACAGACTGCGGACACAGAGACGGTCTCTGACTCTCTGTAACTCCTTATCAGCAGGGACACGGACAGACTGCGGACACAGAGACGGTCTCTGACTCTCTGTAATTCCTTCTCAGCACGGACACGGACAGACTGCGGACACGGACAGACTGCGGACACGGACAGACTGCGGACACAGAGATGGTCTCTGACTCTCTGTAACTCCTTATCAGCAGGGACACGGACAGACTGCGGACACGGACAGACTGCGGACACGGAGACGGTCTCTGACTCTCTGTAACTCCTTCTCAGCACGGACACGGACAGACTGCGGACACGGACAGACTGCGGACACAGAGACGGTCTCTGACTCTCTGTAACTCCTTCTCAGCACGGACACGGACAGACTGCGGACACGGACAGACTGCGGACACAGAGACGGTCTCTGACTCTCTGTAACTCCTCACCAGGGACACGGACAGACTGATTCTCGAGAGTATCCCTGCCAACAAGGCGTGTGGCCCGGACGGGATCAGTGCTCGTATTATTCGGGAATGCAGTGAAGCACTCGTCATTCCGTTAACCAAGATTTGTCAACTGTCATTGAGACGAGGTGTGTTTCCGGAGCTCTGGAAACGGGCGAATGTTGTGCCTGTCTTCCAAAAGGGTAGTGTAAAAGATCCGAACTGCTACCGGTCTATATCGCTGATTCCCCTCTTTGGCAAGGTACTTGAACAAGTTGTGTATATAGGCCTTTTGCGACATGTGGCGCCCGCTATCTCACCAGCACAACATGGATTCATGTCGGGTAGGTCGTGCGTATCTAACCTGGCATCACTACTGGTCACTGCTTGGGACTCAATCGAAGGGCGACTTCAAACCGAATGCATCAATACAGATTTTTCGGCAGCCTTTCAAAGTGTAAATCATTCTCTTCTGGTACACAAACTTTAAAATTCGTACAATATCACTGGTTCGGCCCTAAAATGGTTCACATCTTACCTAGATAACCGGGAACAGCGAGTGGTAGTCAACGGCAAGTGCTCAGTGGTGCCGGGTAACGTCGGGAACACCGGAAGGCGGATTGATCTCTCCAATTTTGTTCTCCTTATACATTAATGACTTGCAGGACGGATTAATGACTTGCCGGAGCAATCATATCCTCTCGGGCTCTGATGTTTGCTGACGATGCAAAACTGTTCAGAAAAAAATGCTTGTCAAAGCGACGCCGAAGTACTCCAGAAAGATTTAAATTAGCTCGATAAGTGGTCCAAAACTTGATGCTCGAACTGAACCCGTCCAAGTGCAAATCTTTTCGGATGGCATTAAGAACGAAGCCAATAGTGACAAAATATTCGATTGGAAACACCACGTTGGAAGACTTGGAATATATTCGCGATTTAGGAGTAATTCTAGACACAAAGCTGACATTTAGCAATCATATCGAAATACCATGAGAAGAGCCAATAGAGCCCTCGGCGTCCTTATTAGATCGTTCCAGAGGGCTAACCCGAGATGATATATCAAAGAGACATCAGTACTGACGTCGTATTTTGCCTACGTCCGCTCAAATATGGAATATTGCAGCGTGATATGGGACGGTGCCGCTCGAACGCACACTGGTAGGCTGCAGCGCATAGAGCATAAGTTCCTGCTGTGGCTGAACGCCCACTGTCGGTCGCAATCACCATCCATGTCGTACTATGACCTATTGTCTCATTTTAGACTTGTTTCTGTATCGGCACGTAGGACTCATCGTGATCTCATGTTCATTCGCAACGTTTTGCAGTCATTTTTCGTCAATGCAACGTATCGTACTACCAGGCAGCTGCCCCTCACATTGCTTAATGTGCCGTACGCCAGGGTAAATACGGTCAAAGAGGGACTGTTCGCCAGACTGACCAGGCAACTTAACCGCTTTATAGGAACGTGTCCCAATGCTGATCTCTTTGCCGATACGTACCATCAGTTCGTTCCGCACCAAAGTGAGGTTGTACGTCGCATCGTTGTAACTGATTTTGTGCTGTGTGTGCTGGATGTTTCGTTCATGTCATATTTTATGTTTAGGGTGTATTTCGTATATTTTAACGTGTATTTGTCTAATGTCATGTAGCTTTAGGTAATTTTACATTTTGACTTCGTCCATCATTGGGGTATCCCGTCGACGAGTTGTGCAAATAAACAAACAAACAAACTGCGGACACGGACAGACTGCGGACACAGAGACGGTCTCTGACTCTCTGTAACAACTTCTCAGCACGGACACGGACAGACTGCGGACACGGACAGACTGCGGACACAGAGACGGTCTCTGACTCTCTGTAATTCCTTCTCAGCACGGACACGGACAGACTGCGGACACGGACAGACTGCGGACACAGAGACGGTCTCTGACTCTCTGTCACTCCTTCTCAGCAGGGACACGGACAGACTGCGGACACAGAGACGGTCTCTGACTCTCTGTAACTCCTTCTCAGCACGGACACGGACAGACTGCGGACACGGACAGACTGCGGACACAGAGACGGTCTCTGACTCTCTGTAATTCCTTCTCAGCACGGACACGGACAGACTGCGGACACGGACAGACTGCGGACACAGAGACGGTCTCTGACTCTCTGTAACTCCTTATCAGCAGGGACGCGGACAGACTGCGGATACAGAGACGGTCTCTGACTCTCTGTAACTCCTTCTCAGCACGGACACGGACAGACTGCGGATACGGACAGACTGCGGACACGGAGACGGTCTCTGACTCTCTGTAACTCCTTATCAGCAGGGACACGGACAGACTGCGGACACGGACAGACTGCGGACACAGAGACGGTCTCTGACTCTCTGTCACTCCTTCTCAGCACGGACACGGACAGACTGCGGACACAGAGACGGTCTCTGACTCTCTGTCACCCCTTCTCAGCAGGGACACGGACAGACTGCGGACACAGAGACGGTCTCTGACTCTCTGTAACTCCTTCTCAGCACGGACACGGACAGACTGCGGACACGGACAGACTGCGGGCACAGAGACGGTCTCTGACTCTCTGTAATTCCTTCTCAGCACGGACACGGACAGACTGCGGACACGGACAGACTGCAGACACAGAGACGGTCTCTGACTCTCTGTCACTCCTTCTCAGCAGGGACACGGACAGACTGCGGACACAGAGACGGTCTCTGACTCTCTGTAACTCCTTCTCAGCACGGACACGGACAGACTGCTGACACGGACAGACTGCGGACACAGAGACGGTCTCTGACTCTCTGTAATTCCTTCTCAGCACGGACACGGACAGACTGCGGACACGGACAGACTGCGGACACAGAGACGGTCTCTGACTCTCTGTCACTCCTTCTCAGCAGGGACACGGACAGACTGCGGACACGGACAGACTGCGGACACAGAGACGGTCTCTGACTCTATGTAACTCCTCAGCACGGACACGGACAGACTGCTGACACGGACAGACTGCGGACACAGAGACGGTCTCTGACTCTCTGTAATTCCTTCTCAGCACGGACACGGACAGACTGCGGACACGGACAGACTGCGGACACAGAGACGGTCTCTGACTCTCTGTCACTCCTTCTCAGCAGGGACACGGACAGACTGCGGACACGGACAGACTGCGGACACGGAGACGGTCTCTGACTCTCTGTCACTCCTTCTCAGCACGGACACGGACAGACTGCGGACACGGACAGATGGACTGCGGAGACGGACATATGGACTGCGGAGACGGACAGACAGACTGCGGACACAAACAGACTGCGGACACGGACAGACTGCGGACACATACAGACTGCGGACACGGACAGACTGCGGGCACGGACAGACTGCAGACACGGGCAGACTGCGGACACGGGCAGACTGCGGACACGGGCATACTGCGGACACGGACAAACTGCGGACACGGGTAGGCTGCGGACACGGACAGACTGCGGACATGTACAGACTGCGGACACGGACAGACTGCGGACACATACAGACTGCGGACACGGACAGACTTCGGACACGGACAGACTGCGGACACGGACAGACGGACTGCGGAGACGGTCTCGGTTGGTTCTCAGCACGGTAAGCCAACAGAGAACCATGCGTTTCGCCGTCCCGATGGAGTGGCGGCAAAACAACAATCACACAGCAGACGGTTAGCAACGATCACACAGCAGACGGTTAGCAACGATCACACCACAGCAGACGGTTAGCAACGATCACACCACAGCAGACGGTTAGCAACGGTCACACAGCAGACGGTTAGCAACGATCACACCACAGCAGACGGTTAGCAACGGTCACACCACAGTAGACGGTTAGCAACGATCACACCACAGCAGACGGTTAGCAACGATCACACCACAGCAGACGGTTAGCAACGGTCACACCACAGCAGACGGTTAGCAACGATCACACAGCAGACGGTTAGCAACGATCTCACAGCAGACGGTTAGCAACGATCACACAGCAGACGGTTAGCAACGATCACACAGCAGACGGTTAGCAACGATCACACCACAGCAGACGGTTAGCAACGATCACACAGCAGACGGTTAGCAACGATCACACAGCAGACGGTTAGCAATGATCACACAGCAGACGGTTAGCAACGATCACACAGCAGACGGTTAGCAACGATCACACACAGCAGACGGTTAGCAACGATCACACAGCAGACGGTTAGCAATGATCACACCACAGCAGACGGTTAGCAACGATCACACAGCAGACGGTTAGCAACGATCACACAGCAGACGGTTAGCAACGATCACACAGCAGACGGTTAGCAACGATCACACCACAGCAGACGGTTAGCAACGATCACACAGCAGACGGTTAGCAACGATCACACCACAGCAGACGGTTAGCAACGATCACACAGCAGACGGTTAGCAACGATCACACAGCAGACGGTTAGCAACGATCACACCACAGCAGACGGTTAGCAACGATCACACAGCAGACGGTTAGCAACGGTCACACCACAGCAGACGGTTAGCAACGATCACACAGCAGACGGTTAGCAACGATCACACAGCAGACGGTTAGCAACGATCACACACAGCAGACGGTTAGCAACGATCACACCACAGCAGACGGTTAGCAACGGTCACACCACAGCAGACGGTTAGCAACGATCACACAGCAGACGGTTAGCAACGATCACACAGCAGACGGTTAGCAACGATCACACCACAGCAGACGGTTAGCAATGATCACACAGCAGACGGTTAGCAACGATCACACAGCAGACGGTTAGCAACGATCACACCACAGCAGACGGTTAGCAATGATCACACAGCAGACGGTTAGCAACGATCACACAGCAGACGGTTAGCAACGATCACACAGCAGACGGTTAGCAACGATCACACAGCAGACGGTTAGCAACGATCACACAGCAGACGGTTAGCAACGATCACACAGCAGACGGTTAGCAACGATCTCACCACAGCAGACGGTTAGCAACGATCACACAGCAGACGGTTAGCAACGATCACACACAGCAGACGGTTAGCAACGATCACACAGCAGACGGTTAGCAACGATCACACAGCAGACGGTTAGCAACGATCACACAGCAGACGGTTAGCAACGATCACACAGCAGACGGTTAGCAACGATCACACAGCAGACGGTTAGCAACGATCACACCACAGCAGACGGTTAGCAACAATCACACCACAGCAGACAGTTAGCAACGATCACACACAGCAGACGGTTAGCAACGATCACACCACAGCAGACGGTTAGCAACAATCACACAGCAGACGGTTAGCAATGATCACACCACAGCAGACAGTTAGCAACGATCACACCACAGCAGACGGTTAGCAACGACCACACACAGCAGACGGTTAGCAACGATCACACAGCAGACGGTTAGCAACGATCACACAGCAGACGGTTGGCAACGATCACACCACAGCAGACGGTTAGCAACGATCACACAGCAGACGGTTAGCAACGATCACACCACAGCAGACGGTTAGCAACGATCACACCACAGCAGACGGTTAGCAATGATCACACCACAGCAGACGGTTAGCAACGATCACACCACAGCAGACGGTTAGCAACAATCACACAGCAGACGGTTAGCAATGATCACACCACAGCAGACAGTTAGCAACGATCACACAGCAGACGGTTAGCAACGATCACACCACAGCAGACGGTTAGCAACGATCACACCACAGCAGACGGTTAGCAACGATCACACCACAGCAGACGGTTAGCAATGATCACACCACATCAGACGGTTAGCAACGATCACACACAGTAGACGGTTAGCAACGATCACACCACAGCAGACAGTTAGCAACGATCACACCACAGCAGACGGTTAGCAACGATCACACAGCAGACGGTTAGCAACGATCTCACACAGCAGACGGTTAGCAACGGTCACACCACAGCAGACGGTTAGCAACGATCACACAGCAGACGGTTAGCAACAATCACACAGCAGACGGTTAGCAACGGTCACACCACAGCAGACGGTTAGCAACGATCACACAGCAGACGGTTAGCAACGATCACACAGCAGACGGTTAGCAACGATCACACAGCAGACGGTTAGCAACGATCACACAGCAGACGGTTAGCAACGATCACACAGCAGACGGTTAGCAACGATCACACAGCAGACGGTTAGCAATGATCACACACAGCAGACGGTTAGCAACGATCTCACCACAGCAGACGGTTAGCAACGATCACACAGCAGACGGTTAGCAACGGTCACACCACAGCAGACGGTTAGCAACGATCACACAGCAGACGGTTAGCAATGATCACACCACAGCAGACGGTTAGCAACGGTCACACCACAGCAGACGGTTAGCAACGATCACACACAGCAGACGGTTAGCAACGATCACACCACAGCAGACGGTTAGCAACGGTCACACCACAGCAGACGGTTAGCAACGATCACACAGCAGACGGTTAGCAACGATCACACAGCAGACGGTTAGCAACGATCACACAGCAGACGGTTAGCAACGATCACACAGCAGACGGTTAGCAATGATCACACACAGCAGACGGTTAGCAACAATCAGACAGCAGACGGTTAGCAACGATCACACAGCAGACGGTTAGCAACGATCACACAGCAGACGGTTAGCAACGGTCACACCACAGCAGACGGTTAGCAACGATCACACAGCAGACGGTTAGCAACGATCACACAGCAGACGGTTAGCAACGATCACACAGCAGACGGTTAGCAACGATCACACACAGCAGACGGTTAGCAACGATCACACAGCAGACGGTTAGCAACGATCACACCACAGCAGACGGTTAGCAACGATCACACAGCAGACGGTTAGCAACGATCACACACAGCAGACGGTTAGCAACGATCACACCACAGCAGACGGTTAGCAACGATCACACAGCAGACGGTTAGCAATGATCACACCACAGCAGACGGTTAGCAACGATCACACAGCAGACGGTTAGCAACGATCACACAGCCGACGGTTAGCAACGATCACACAGCAGACGGTTAGCAACGATCACACAGCAGACGGTTAGCAACGATCACACAGCAGACGGTTAGCAACGATCACACAGCAGACGGTTAGCAACGATCACACAGCAGACGGTTAGCAACGATCACACCACAGCAGACGGTTAGCAACGATCACACAGCAGACGGTTAGCAACGATCACACACAGCAGACGGTTAGCAACGATCACACACAGCAGACGGTTAGCAACGATCACACAGCAGACGGTTAGCAACGATCACACACAGCAGACGGTTAGCAACGATCACACAGCAGACGGTTAGCAACGATCTCACCACAGCAGACGGTTAGCAACGATCACACAGCAGACGGTTAGCAACGATCACACAGCAGACGGTTAGCAACGATCACACACAGCAGACGGTTAGCAACGATCACACCACAGCAGACGGTTAGCAACGATCACACAGCAGACGGTTAGCAACGATCACACAGCAGACGGTTAGCAACGATCACACCACAGCAGACGGTTAGCAACGATCACACAGCAGACGGTTAGCAACGGTCACACCACAGCAGACGGTTAGCAACGATCACACAGCAGACGGTTAGCAACGATCACACAGCAGACGGTTAGCAACGATCACACACAGCAGACGGTTAGCAACGATCACACCACAGCAGACGGTTAGCAACGGTCACACCACAGCAGACGGTTAGCAACGATCACACAGCAGACGGTTAGCAACGATCACACAGCAGACGGTTAGCAACGATCACACCACAGCAGACGGTTAGCAATGATCACACAGCAGACGGTTAGCAACGATCACACAGCAGACGGTTAGCAACGATCACACCACAGCAGACGGTTAGCAATGATCACACAGCAGACGGTTAGCAACGATCACACAGCAGACGGTTAGCAACGATCACACAGCAGACGGTTAGCAACGATCACACAGCAGACGGTTAGCAACGATCACACAGCAGACGGTTAGCAACGATCACACAGCAGACGGTTAGCAACGATCTCACCACAGCAGACGGTTAGCAACGATCACACAGCAGACGGTTAGCAACGATCACACACAGCAGACGGTTAGCAACGATCACACAGCAGACGGTTAGCAACGATCACACAGCAGACGGTTAGCAACGATCACACAGCAGACGGTTAGCAACGATCACACAGCAGACGGTTAGCAACGATCACACAGCAGACGGTTAGCAACGATCACACCACAGCAGACGGTTAGCAACAATCACACCACAGCAGACAGTTAGCAACGATCACACACAGCAGACGGTTAGCAACGATCACACCACAGCAGACGGTTAGCAACAATCACACAGCAGACGGTTAGCAATGATCACACCACAGCAGACAGTTAGCAACGATCACACCACAGCAGACGGTTAGCAACGACCACACACAGCAGACGGTTAGCAACGATCACACAGCAGACGGTTAGCAACGATCACACAGCAGACGGTTGGCAACGATCACACCACAGCAGACGGTTAGCAACGATCACACAGCAGACGGTTAGCAACGATCACACCACAGCAGACGGTTAGCAACGATCACACCACAGCAGACGGTTAGCAATGATCACACCACAGCAGACGGTTAGCAACGATCACACCACAGCAGACGGTTAGCAACAATCACACAGCAGACGGTTAGCAATGATCACACCACAGCAGACAGTTAGCAACGATCACACAGCAGACGGTTAGCAACGATCACACCACAGCAGACGGTTAGCAACGATCACACCACAGCAGACGGTTAGCAACGATCACACCACAGCAGACGGTTAGCAATGATCACACCACATCAGACGGTTAGCAACGATCACACACAGTAGACGGTTAGCAACGATCACACCACAGCAGACAGTTAGCAACGATCACACCACAGCAGACGGTTAGCAACGATCACACAGCAGACGGTTAGCAACGATCTCACACAGCAGACGGTTAGCAACGGTCACACCACAGCAGACGGTTAGCAACGATCACACAGCAGACGGTTAGCAACAATCACACAGCAGACGGTTAGCAACGGTCACACCACAGCAGACGGTTAGCAACGATCACACAGCAGACGGTTAGCAACGATCACACAGCAGACGGTTAGCAACGATCACACAGCAGACGGTTAGCAACGATCACACAGCAGACGGTTAGCAACGATCACACAGCAGACGGTTAGCAACGATCACACAGCAGACGGTTAGCAATGATCACACACAGCAGACGGTTAGCAACGATCTCACCACAGCAGACGGTTAGCAACGATCACACAGCAGACGGTTAGCAACGGTCACACCACAGCAGACGGTTAGCAACGATCACACAGCAGACGGTTAGCAATGATCACACCACAGCAGACGGTTAGCAACGGTCACACCACAGCAGACGGTTAGCAACGATCACACACAGCAGACGGTTAGCAACGATCACACCACAGCAGACGGTTAGCAACGGTCACACCACAGCAGACGGTTAGCAACGATCACACAGCAGACGGTTAGCAACGATCACACAGCAGACGGTTAGCAACGATCACACAGCAGACGGTTAGCAACGATCACACAGCAGACGGTTAGCAATGATCACACACAGCAGACGGTTAGCAACAATCAGACAGCAGACGGTTAGCAACGATCACACAGCAGACGGTTAGCAACGATCACACAGCAGACGGTTAGCAACGGTCACACCACAGCAGACGGTTAGCAACGATCACACAGCAGACGGTTAGCAACGATCACACAGCAGACGGTTAGCAACGATCACACAGCAGACGGTTAGCAACGATCACACACAGCAGACGGTTAGCAACGATCACACAGCAGACGGTTAGCAACGATCACACAGCAGACGGTTAGCAACGATCACACCACAGCAGACGGTTAGCAACGATCACACAGCAGACGGTTAGCAACGATCACACACAGCAGACGGTTAGCAACGATCACACCACAGCAGACGGTTAGCAACGATCACACAGCAGACGGTTAGCAATGATCACACCACAGCAGACGGTTAGCAACGATCACACAGCAGACGGTTAGCAACGATCACACAGCCGACGGTTAGCAACGATCACACAGCAGACGGTTAGCAACGATCACACAGCAGACGGTTAGCAACGATCACACAGCAGACGGTTAGCAACGATCACACAGCAGACGGTTAGCAACGATCACACAGCAGACGGTTAGCAACGATCACACCACAGCAGACGGTTAGCAACGATCACACAGCAGACGGTTAGCAACGATCACACACAGCAGACGGTTAGCAACGATCACACACAGCAGACGGTTAGCAACGATCACACAGCAGACGGTTAGCAACGATCACACAGCAGACGGTTAGCAACGATCACACACAGCAGACGGTTAGCAACGATCACACAGCAGACGGTTAGCAACGATCTCACCACAGCAGACGGTTAGCAACGATCACACAGCAGACGGTTAGCAACGATCACACAGCAGACGGTTAGCAACGATCACACACAGCAGACGGTTAGCAACGATCACACACAGCAGACGGTTAGCAACGATCACACCACAGCAGACGGTTAGCAACGATCACACACAGCAGACGGTTAGCAACAATCACACACAGCAGACGGTTAGCAACGATCACACAGCAGACGGTTAGCAACGATCACACAGCAGACGGTTAGCAACGATCACACAGCAGACGGTTAGCAACGATCACACAGCAGACGGTTAGCAACGATCACACCACAGCAGACGGTTAGCAACGATCACACAGCAGACGGTTAGCAATGATCACACCAAAGCAGACGGTTAGCAACGATCACACAGCAGACGGTTAGCAACGGTCACACCACAGCAGACGGTTAGCAACGATCACACAGCAGACGGTTAGCAACGATCACACCACAGCAGACGGTTAGCAACGATCACACAGCAGACGGTTAGCAACGATCACACAGCAGACGGTTAGCAACGATCACACAGCAGACGGTTAGCAACGATCACACAGCAGACGGTTAGCAACGATCTCACCACAGCAGACGGTTAGCAACGATCACACAGCAGACGGTTAGCAACGATCACACAGCAGACGGTTAGCAACGATCACACAGCAGACGGTTAGCAACGATCACACACAGCAGACGGTTAGCAACGATCACACCACAGCAGACGGTTAGCAACGGTCACACCACAGCAGACGTTTAGCAACAATCACACCACAGCAGACGGTTAGCAACGATCACACCACAGCAGACGGTTAGCAACGATCACACCACAGCAGACGGTTAGCAACGATCTCACAGCAGACGGTTAGCAACGATCACACACAGCAGACGGTTAGCAACGATCACACACAGCAGACGGTTAGCAATGATCACACCACAGCAGACGGTTAGCAACGATCACACACAGCAGACGGTTAGCAACAATCACACACAGCAGACGGTTAGCAACGATCACACAGCAGACGGTTAGCAACGATCACACAGCAGACGGTTAGCAACGATCATACCACAGCAGACGGTTAGCAACGATCACACCACAGCAGACGGTTAGCAACGATCTCACAGCAGACGGTTAGCAACGATCACACAGCAGACGGTTAGCAACGATCACACAGCAGACGGTTAGCAACGATCACACAGCAGACGGTTAGCAACGATCACACAGCAGACGGTTAGCAACGATCACACAGCAGACGGTTAGCAACGATCACACACAGCAGACGGTTAGCAACGATCACACCACAGCAGACGGTTAGCAACGATCACACCACAGCAGACGGTTAGCAACGATCTCACAGCAGACGGTTAGCAACGATCACACAGCAGACGGTTAGCAACGATCACACAGCAGACGGTTAGCAACGATCACACAGCAGACGGTTAGCAACGATCACACAGCAGACGGTTAGCAACGATCACACAGCAGACGGTTAGCAACGATCACACAGCAGACGGTTAGCAACGATCTCACCACAGCAGACGGTTAGCAACGATCACACACAGCAGACGGTTAGCAACGATCACACAGCAGACGGTTAGCAACGATCACACCACAGCAGACGGTTAGCAACGATCACACAGCAGACGGTTAGCAACGATCACACACAGCAGACGGTTAGCAACGATCACACAGCAGACGGTTAGCAACGATCACACCACAGCAGACGGTTAGCAACGATCACACCACAGCAGACGGTTAGCAACGATCACACCACAGCAGACGGTTAGCAACGATCACACCACAGCAGACGGTTAGCAACGATCACACAGCAGACGGTTAGCAACGATCACACAGCAGACGGTTAGCAACGATCACACAGCAGACGGTTAGCAACGATCACACAGCAGACGGTTAGCAACGATCACACAGCAGACGGTTAGCAACGATCACACACAGCAGACGGTTAGCAACGATCACACAGCAGACGGTTAGCAACGATCACACAGCAGACGGTTAGCAACGATCACACAGCAGACGGTTAGCAACGATCACACACAGCAGACGGTTAGCAACGATCACACACAGCAGACGGTTAGCAACGATCACACAGCAGACGGTTAGCAACGATCACACCACAGCAGACGGTTAGCAACGATCACACAGCAGACGGTTAGCAACGATCACACAGCAGACGGTTAGCAACGATCACACAGCAGACGGTTAGCAACGATCACACCACAGCAGACGGTTAGCAACGGTCACACCACAGCAGACGGTTAGCAACGATCACACAGCAGACGGTTAGCAACGATCACACAGCAGACGGTTAGCAACGATCACACCACAGCAGACGGTTAGCAACGATCACACAGCAGACGGTTAGCAACGATCACACAGCAGACGGTTAGCAACGATCACACAGCAGACGGTTAGCAACGATCACACCACAGCAGACGGTTAGCAACAATCACACAGCAGACGGTTAGCAACGATCACACAGCAGACGGTTAGCAACGATCACACAGCAGACGGTTAGCAACGATCACACAGCAGACGGTTAGCAACGATCACACAGCAGACGGTTAGCAACGATCACACCACAGCAGACGGTTAGCAACGATCACACAGCAGACGGTTAGCAACGATCACACACAGCAGACGGTTAGCAACGATCACACAGCAGACGGTTAGCAACGATCACACACAGCAGACGGTTAGCAACAATCACACCACAGCAGACGGTTAGCAACGATCACACAGCAGACGGTTAGCAACGATCACACCACAGCAGACGGTTAGCAACGGTCACACCACAGCAGACGGTTAGCAACGATCACACAGCAGACGGTTAGCAACAATCACACAGCAGACGGTTAGCAACGATCACACCACAGCAGACGGTTAGCAACGATCACACACAACAGACGGTTAGCAACGATCACACAGCAGACGGTTAGCAACGATCACACAGCAGACGGTTAGCAACGATCACACAGCAGACGGTTAGCAACGATCACACACAGCAGACGGTTAGCAACGATCACACAGCAGACGGTTAGCAACAATCACACAGCAGACGGTTATTTTGGGATGACCTCTCCGACCGGCGTAAATGCTATGGAGAAGCGACAGGCTCATGACATACCCTAATGTGCCTCTATGCCAATAAAGCCAGTGCCCCGTACAGATACCCCGTTTCAGCCAGTGCCCCGTACAGATACCCCGTTTCTGATACCGACGCCATCATGATCAGGGTTCTAAAAACGTAATTTCCACCGTTTGAGAAACAACAAACAGGCATCAACCAATGATCAGGCATCAACCAATGATCACTGACCAGTTAATTAACGATTGAGCCACTTCAGCTTTTGTGAGCATCTGCGCTACCAGCTACACGAAGTTCGAGACGAGTTTCAGATTGCATTACTCTTTTCAGTGATTGATATTGTCCGGCAAGCTATTTCGTTGAATTTGTTTCTGGCAACTCTACGTTAGTCTTGCGAGGTTGATTTGTTCTGCTTAGGCTTTCCGTACGGTGACGCCTCCCTAGCAGCAGTCCATGTATAGATGTCGCTTAGATCGCGCCTGGCAGTCGTATGGGAGCAGCCGTTTACCTGATGAAACATGGGACTGCTTCTATTCGTTGAGATAAGTGGCGAAGACGAATACAGTTACTGCTCTAAATCTGGGTAGATAGCGCAGTCTTACGATCCAAAAAGTACAATGCAGCGTTCCGTGTAGCGGGCTCCGATCAGCGGAGAGGTCACGGAGAGAACTGAACAGGGAACATCCGACATCAGCGGAGAGGTCACGGAGAGAACTGAACAGGGAACATCCGACATCAGCGGAGAGGCCACGGAGATAACTGAACAGGGAACATCCGACATCAGCGGAGAGGTCACGGAGAGAACTGAACGGGGAACATCCGACATCAGCGGAGAGGTCACGGAGAGAACTGAACAGGGAACATCCGACATCAGCGGAGAGGTCACGGAGAGAACTGAACAGGGAACATCCGACATCAGCGGAGAGGCCACGGAGAGAACTGAACAGGGAACATCCGACATCAGCGGAGAGGTCACAGAAAGAACTGAACAGGGAACATCCGACATCAGCGGAGAGGCCACAGAGATAACTGAACAGGGAACATCCGACATCAGCGGAGAGGTCACGGAGAGAACTGAACAGGGAACATCCGACATCAGCGGAGAGGTCACGGAGAGAACTGAACAGGGAACATCCGAAATCAGCGGAGAGGCCACGGAGAGAACTGAACAGGGAACATCCGACATCAGCGGAGAGGTCACAGAGAACTGAACAGGGAACATCCGACATCAGCGGAGAGGTCACGAAGAGAACTGAACATCCGACATCAGCGGAGAGGTCACGAAGAGAACTGAACAGGGAACATCCGACATCAGCGGAGAGGTCACGGGAGAACTGAACATCCGACATCAGCGGAGAGGTCACTGAGATAACTGAACATCCGACATCAACGGAGAGGTCACGGAGAGAACTGAACATCCGACATCAGCGGAGAGGTCACGAAGAGAACTGAACATCCGACATCAGCGGAGAGGTCACGAAGAGAACTGAACATCCGACATCAGCGGAGAGGTCACGGAGATAACTGAATAGGGAACATCCGACATAATGGATTTTCAAACAAGATGATTATCTTGCAATTCAAATGTTTGTCTTTGGAAGGAACGATGTTCTGATGCCGTGTGACCTGAGACGATGTTCTGATGCCGTGTGACCTGAGCTCACCTCTCTGACTTGCATCTCCTGCAGGCTGTTCTGCAGTTCCTTCATCTTCCTCCTGTAGAGGGTGACTTTCTTCTGGTCCTCCTTGCCGCGACGCTCGGCCTCGGCCATTCTCCACTTCATATCCTGCATCTCTTCAGATTGTTTCCGGATCAGAAACTGAAGCACAGAACGACTTCAGCACACATAACACAGAACACAGAACACAGAACACAGAACACAGAACACAAAACACAAAACACAAAACACGAAACACAAAACACAGAACACAGAACACAGAACACAAAACACAAAACACAAAACACAAAACACAAAACACAAAACACAAAACACAAAACACAAAACACAAAACACAAAACACAAAACACAAAACACAAAACACAAAACACAAAACACAAAACACAAAACACAAAACACAAAACACAAAACACAAAACACAAAACACAAAACACAAAACACAAAACACAAAACACAAAACACAAAACACAAAACACAAAACACAAAACACAAAACACAAAACACAAAACACAAAACACAAAACACAAAACACAAAACACAAAACACAAAACACCAAACACCAAACACCAAACACCAAACACCAAACACAAAACACAAAACACAAAACACAAAACACAAAACACAAAACACAAAACACAAAACACAAAACACAAAACACAAAACACAAAACACAAAACACAAAACACAAAACACAAAACACAAAACACAAAACACAAAACACAAAACACAAAACACAAAACACAAAACACAAAACACAAAACACAAAACACAAAACACAAAACACACAACACACAACACACAACACACAACACACAACACAAAGCACAAAGCACAAAGCACAAAGCAAAACACAAAACACAAAACACAAAACATCCAAAGCACAAAGCACAACACGGAACAAACGGAACACACGGAACACACGGAACACACGGAACACACGTAACACACGTAACACACGTAACGGAACACACGGAACACACGGAACACACGGAACACACGGAACACACGGAACACACGGAACGGAACACACGGAACACACGGAACACACGGAACACACGGAACACACGGAACACACGGAACACACGGAACACACGGAACACACGGAACACACGGAACACACGGAACACACGGAACACACGGAACACACGGAACACACGGAACACACGGAACACACGGAACACACGGAACACACGGAACACACGGAACACACGGAACACACGGAACACAAAATTGGCATGCGTGTGGAACGTATGCAGGTAACAATCATAGTGGAACGTGAGCACGTTCCACTATGATTGCTACCTGCACACGTTCCACAGTATGATTGTTACCTGCATATGTTTCACTATGATTGCTACCTTCACACATTCCACTATGATTGTTACCTGTATACGTTCCACTAAGATTGTTACCTGCATATGTTCCACTATGATTGTTAACTGCACACGTTCCACTATGATTGTTACCTGTGTACGTTCCACTATATTTGTTACCTGCATACGTTCCTCACTATGATTGTTACCTGTATACGTTCCTCTATGATTGCTACCTGCGCACGTTTCACACTATGATTGCTACCTGTATACGTTCCACTATGATTGTTACCTGTATACGTTCCACTATGATTGTTACCTGCATACATTTCACTATGATTGTTACCTGCACACGTTCCATCATTATTGTTACCTGCATACGTTCCACTATGATTGTTACCTCTATACGTTCCACTATCATTGTTACCTGCATACGTTCCACTATGATTGTTACTTGCATACATTCCTCTATGATTGCTACCTGTATACGTTCCACACTATAATTGCTACCTGCACACGTTCCACACTATAATTGCTACCTGCACACGTTCCACACTATAATTGCTACCTGCACACGTTCCACCATGATTGTTACCTGTACACGTTCTACCATTATTGTTACCTGCATACGTTCCACTATGATTGTCACTTGCATATGTTCCACTATGATTGTTACCTGCAAACGTTCCACACTATGATTGTTACCTGTATACGTTCCACTATGATTGTTACCTGCACACGTTCCACTATGATTGTTACTTGCATACGTTCCACTATGATTGTTACCTGCACACGTTCCACTATTATTGTTACCTGCATATGTTCCACTATGATTGTTACCTGCATATGTTCCACTATTATTGTTACCTGCATATGTTCCACTATGATTGTTACCTGCACACGTTCCACACTATGATTGTTACCTGTATACGTTTCACTATGATTGTTAGCTGCATATCTATATTACTATTTGAGTAAAGTGCGTGTGTACTGTGTATGTATGTATGTATGTATGTATGTATGTATGTATGTATGTATATATGTATGTAGGTATGTAGGTATGTAGGTATGTAGGTATGTAGGTA
>JAXIVJ010002755.1:0-47500 GCA_036785665.1 Chirona hameri | reverse complement strand
CTACGGGCTACGGGCTACGGGCTACGGGCTACGGGCTACGGGTTACTGGCTACGGGCTACGGGCTACGGGCTACGGGCTACGGGCTACGGGCTACGGGCTACGGGCTACGGGCTACGGGCTACGGGCTACGGGCTACGGGCTACGGGCTACGGGCTACGGGCTACGGGCTACGGGCTACGGGCTACGGGCTACGGGCTACGGGCTACGGGCTACGGGCTACGGGCTACGGGCTACGGGCTACGGGCTACGGGCTACGGGCTACGGGCTACGGGCTACGGGCTACGGGCTACGGGCTACGGGCTACGGGCTACGGGCTACGGGCTACGGGCTACGGGCTATGGGCTACGGGCTACGGGAACGGGGAACGGGGAACGGGGAACGGGGAACGGGGAACGGGGAACGGGGAACGGGGAACGGGGAACGGGGAACGGGGAACGGGGAACGGGGAACGGAGAACGGGGAACGGGGAACGGGGAACGGGGAACGGGGAACGGGGAACGGGGAACGGGGAACGGGGAACGGGGAACGGGGAACGGGGAACGGGAACGGGCTGCGGCAACGGGATACGGGATACGGGAACTTGGTTACCTTCGCATTGCGGAGCAAGCGGGCCACACTTGTGTTCCACTACGATTGTTACCTGCACACGTTCCGCACTATGATTGTTACTTTCATACGTTCCACTATGATTGTTACCTGCACATGTTCCACACTATGATTGTTACCTGTGTACGTTCCACTATCATTGTTACCTGCATACGTTCCACTATGATTGTTACCTGCACACGTTCCACACTATGATTGTTACCTGTATACGTTCCTCTATGATTGCTACCTGCATACGTTCCACAGTATGATTGCTACCTTCACACGTTCCACTATGATTGCTACCTTCACACGTTCCACTATGATTGTTACCTGCACACGTTCCACTATTATTGTTACCTGCATACGTTCCACTATGATTGTTACCTGGATACGTTCCTCTATGATTGTTACCTGTACACGTTCCACACTATGATTGTTACCTGTATACGTTCCACTATGATTGTTAGCTGCATATGTTCCACTATGATCGTTACCTGCACACGTTTCACACTATGATTGTTACCTGTATACGTTCCACTATGATTGTTACCTGCAAACGTTCCACACTATCATTGTTACTTGCATACATTCTTCTATGATTGTTACCTACAAACGTTCCACTATGATTGTTACCTGCATATGTTCCACTATGATTGTTAACTGCACACGTTCCACTATGATTGTTACCTGTATACGTTCCACTAGGATTGTTACCTGCATATGTTCCACTATGATTGTTACCTGCATACGTTCCACTATGATTGTTACCTGTATACGTTCCACTATGCTTGTTACCTGTATACGTTCCACTAAGATTGTTACCTGTATACGTTCCACTATGATTGTTACCTGCATATGTTCCACTATGATTGTTACCTGCATACGTTCCACTATGATTGTTACCTGTATATCTCCACTATGATTGTTACCTGCAAACGTTTCACTAGGATTGTTACCTGCACACGTTCCACTATGATTGTTAGCTGCACACGTTCCACACTATGATTGTTACCTGTATACGTTCCACTATCATTGTTACCTGCATATGTTCCACTATGATTGTTACCTGCAAACGTTCCTCTATGATTGTTACCTGCACACGTTCCTCTATGATTGTTACCTGTATACGTTCCACACTATGATTGTTACCTGCACACGTTCCTCTATGATTGTTACCTGTATACGTTCCACACTATGATTGTTACCTGCAAACGTTCCACTATGATTGTTACCTGTATACGTTCCACACTATGATTGTTACCTGTATACGTTCCTCTATGATTGTTACCTGCAAACGTTCCACTATGATTGTTACCTGTATACGTTCCACACTATGATTGTTACCTGTATACGTTCCACTATGATTGTTACCTGCAAACGTTCCACTATTATTGTTACCTGCAAACGTTCCTCTATGATTTTTACCTGTATACGTTCCACTATGATTGTTACCTGCAAACGTTCCACTATGATTGTTACCTGCAAACGTTACACTATGATTGTTACCTGCAAACGTTCCTCTATGATTGTTACCTGCAAACGTTCCTCTATGATTGTTACCTGCATACGTTCCACTATGATTGTTACCTGGATACGTTCCTCTATGATTGTTACTTGCATACGTTCCACACTATGATTGTTACCTGCAAACGTTCCTCTATGATTGTTACCTGTATACGTTCCTCTATGATTGTTACCTGCAAACGTTCCACTGCCGACATACGGTCATCGAGGCGGCCGAGGCGGCTCTGCAGACCCAGGTTGTTCTGCTTGAAGCTCTGTTTCATGTCTCTGCAGAGATCCTGCAGGGACAGCTGGTTCAGCTGCGATATGGCTGCAGAGACGATGAGCGCCATGGTTAGAGACATGCGTCAGTGCGCCGCTTAATCCGCCATAATACAGGGTATATAAAGTTGACGGACAAATAAGAAGGTAAGATGTTTAAAGAACAAACACAAATTTGTAATAATTTAAATTTAAATATATGTTCGATCAAGTTCGATGTGATGCGGAACAAAATAGTTACTTACTCACAGGAAGGTTTTGAGGACCGCAAGATTTGGTAGGTACTGTAAAGTAAGCAGCAACTATTTCTATACGAAGCTGCCGGTAAAATAGCACACAAATAAGGCATGTGCTGGTCTAGCAATATTGGTGCAATTTATTGTGCGATCAATTTGATAGCAGTGCACTTTAAATTACAAACAAAACGAGAAGTGTTTCTGAAGAGCAGCTGGCATCATTTATGAAAATAACGTTAGAGTTAACCTTGCACCGAGTTGTTTTGTGCTGGTATACCTGTCTGCTGATTGGTTGACTGCGAGGTCAGCTCGACATCCGATTGGTCAACCGCGTCCTCCCTGGTCAAGGCCACGGTGGGTGAAGCCATGACTTCTGAGGGGGAGGTCGCTATCTTCTGCACCACTGTTTGATCCTCTGCCGGGGCCCGACTCTCTTCCTCGTTAGAGGTGCCACGCTGTTCCGGACTGGGAAGAGGTGTTTGTCCGTTGACCGGAGTGAGAGGAGGTGTCTGAGTCTCAGGTACAACAGGAGAGGGAGTCTGCTCCTCTACCGGAGTAGGAGGAGGCGTCCTACTCCCCTCTGAACTTGTAAGATGTAGTTCCGAGATCGTTGGACGCTCTTTGCCGTCCGCTTGATCCGGGGTCTCCGCAGGGACCTCTGGATGGAGCTGCTCTGTAGCGTCTGGCACAGAGGAGACCTCTGGCGGTTGTGGCTCTTCGGAAACCTCTGCTGCTGTGTCAAGTGCAGCCGGATCAGATGACGATTGCGCTGGCTCTGCTGCCTCGGAATCTGGGCTTGACGGAGCCGATGTTGTCTGGTCAGCTCCAGCTGCTGCTGGTGATGCTGGTGATGCTGGCTCCTCCGGTGCAGGAGACAATTCCTTCGGTACAGGAGACAACTCCTCCGGTACAGGAGACAACTCCTTCGGTACAGGAGATAACTCCTCCGGTACAGGAGACAACTCCTTCGGTACAGGAGACAACTCCTCCGGTACAGGAGACAACTCCTCCGGTACAGGAGACAACTCCTCCGGTACAGGAGACAACTCCTCTGGTACAGGAGACAACTCCTTTGGGCTCGGAGTCGGGTCGTGAGAAGCCGAGTCGTCCGGAGCTGGTGAAGTCGGTTCGGCTGCCGGTGCAGATTGGTTCTCAGCAGACACCTCGGACTGGTCTGAGGCTGAAGTCGCGTCCCTTGTGACTGCGCTGTTACTGGCGGTCGGAGGCTGGTCGGAGACGTCCTCTGTGGTCGGTGGAGAGCTTTGTCCGTCCTCTGGATCAGCTCTGTTTTCCACGTGCGACGGTGAAGCGTCCTCAGGCTGAGGTGTGGGCTCTTTCGAGGGTACCGTTTTCGGTGGTGTTCGCTGACCGTCTGAAGTCTCTTCGACTTGCGGCTGAAATATAGCAGAAATACATTAGGTATTTCCGTTATTTCTTTTATACACCACCACCCATTAACCCGCGCTAGACCGGGGGGGGGGCGAAATATTGCACCCCCTGACGAGTTTTTGCGATAGCTCAAAACACAACAGGCGCTATCAACCTGAAACGTTGAGTACCTTATCCCACATCAATGTTACATCTTCTGTGAAAAAATGAGTCAATTTCGTTGATCATTTTTTTATATAGCAAATTTAGTGACGTCACAACACACGAGTTTTACGATAAAATCAGATACACTTTAACAGGTTGTACAAAGGCCACTTTTCTTTTAGCAAAATGCAATACAAAACGTCAAAAGATTGAATCACCAGGCCTACAAAATGGCTATCTCGGATGTTTGAAAGTATTGTTTTTTGACTCCGGAAAAAAAGTGATTTTTTATCGGAAAAATTCCCACAAAATGCAAATTTGCAAAGATGTTAAAAACCGGAATTTATGTTATAGAACTACATAGTAACATATGGACAATGCCAAAACCAAATTTCAAAGCAAATCTTCATTTTTGACTGACTTATGCCTCCCTAAGTATGAGTAAGACAATCAAATGCCAGCACGGTATTTCTGAGACAAAACTGGTCTAGAAACATGCCTTTTTATTTATATTTATCAATTTCAAATTGTGACCATATGTGACCACCCATGTGACCATAAGCACAATGTACATGGACCTGTCTTGACCCAAGCTTGTCACTAACTTCACTTAACCCTATTTGTAACAGGGGGGGGGGGGGGGGGGGCGGATTCCGCCCCCCCCCCTCATGTTTTTCGCAGATATCTCCAGAACGGCTGGGAGTAGGCCCATGCAATTTTGGGACTTTTCATAGAATTGAATACCGCATTTGGATTCAAAATTTTGAGTTCTTAACCTGAACAGAGGCGGTGCCAGGGCACAGTTTTGGGTGGGTTCGGAGGCGACATTTGGCGATAATACGGAAATGCGATCTTCACGGTTGCTTCCTAACTTCCTCAAGTATGAAGGAGTTACATCGGTTTACGGTGATTGCAACAAGTGCAAATTAGTTGATGTTATTGAAATATCATAAAAATTGCATGGCAGAGGCGGTTTCAGGGGCTTGAAAGGGGGGGGGGGGGGTTCCAGGAAGTATTCAATGCTTGGCGGGAAGCCAATAGAGCGATGTAAGAGACATTTATAGCTATCAAGATGTAAAAGATAGCTTCTGCTTCAATTATTTGTATAATTTATTACATATAGAGTTTCAGGGGCGTGTTCAGGCACATGAAAAGGGGGGTGACTGACATGGTGATGACGATATGCCAGCGATAACGGCGCAATATACGTTTAGCTTATAATGATATATGCACATATGAGGCCAGAAAAGGGAATAAAGTCTTCTTTTTTTTGCAGAGGCGCGCTCAGGAATGAAAAAAGGGGTCATATTATTGCAAAGAAACTAAGAGGCATGGGCGTACAATGACATAACATACTGCAGTTTTCGGATGAAACACGCACCACAGGCTACTCTACGAACGATTATAAGATAATAGGCGAGTCCAGGTAGGGTAAAAAGGGGGGTAAGCAATGTTAATTGAAGTTGTAAGTGAAATATTCACTGTTGACTAGTTAGTATCATAATAACGGATAATATACTTATCAAAAAGTATTGTGCCGCCCCAGTTTGGATCCTGGATACGCCTATGATGAAGTACAACATGCAAAAAGGAACTATCTACGATCAGTAACATATTTATAGTGCTGGGTAGCAACTTATCTGCGGTTAATATTTTTCCCAATTTGTCCTCTCTTTTTCACTAACCTGGTACCGCCTATGGCAAAAATATGATTTACAACTGTTTTGTCTCATGTCACAATCACATACCATTTCATTTATCAAAAAAACAACACCAAAACATGATTTTATTACGCATTTACTTCACCCCCATATTGAGTGACCTGCACACGCCTATGATTTTTGAATTTTCAAACGTCACCGTTATATATCAATTTCCAGTTCAATCTCTATCGATTCCTATTAGTTGTGTTAAAATCGGTCGATAAACATGAAAGATATGTTTGATCAAAAATACCACTAAAATTTGTCGTTTTTGCCCCCCTGTTGCCCCCCTATCCAAAATTTAGATTTTGTTTATGTCTTAGAAATGTAGATCGTGTTTAGCGGAACCGAACACCGTTTCATTTTTGAAAATCGGATGGGTAGATCTCGAGATCTCCGGGGGGGGGGGGGGGAGCGGAATCCACTCCCCCCCCCCCCCCTGCTACAAATAGGGGTAGCCAGGAGCCTGTTACAAATAGGGCTAAATGATGTCAGATGGTAAAATGACCATCACTATCGATTTCTACGTGTAAAATAACCCGTAAACATGTGTATGTGTATGTATCTAATGTGTATGTAAACACGTGTTGCACTGAGTATCTCTAAAATTTCAAGTTTTCCCTTGTGGCTTTTGCAAGTTTGCCAGGGCTGGCTCACCAGATAAAAAAAAAATGCCGAAGGAATCAGATTTTTCTCATCACTACAGCCGAGGAGCCGCAAGGTTTGGTAAATAAAGAAAAGGTGATAAAATTGACAATAACGAGGCTGTCTGATTTTATAATAAGCAATGACAATAAAATAAACCTCTGAAGAATGTTGATTTGAGCTATTAGCCGTTTTCACGAAGGATTATTGCGCTGAAAGATTCTGAAAAGTTTCTGAAAAGTTTTAACAAGTTTTGGTATAGAAGTCTTAGTTCGACGATCCATTCCTTAACTACACAACTTTTACATGCGATTTTTTGCTTGAAATGTCCCTCATAATTTTGTAATATGTTGGTAAGAATATAATATGTTGACAAAATTGCGGTTTGGTGGTAATTAGCAAGATAAGTATTGATAGGTCAGTTGTCTGCACCGACTACGATTCAGAACATTCGGTGGCGTGGGACGCAATTGGACGCAATGGACTCGCCCAATCCGGCCCAATCCGGCGGCCGGCCTGTGTGGCTTGGCTTTGACCATGTGCGTGCGGCACGCGGGTCGGAAGCGGCGGGGAATCTATGCTGGCACATCACTGCGCATGCGCAGACATACCTGTGATCCATGACGCTGCCAGATTTAGTAACTAGTATGACGGTATGCAGGGGCCGGGTGGCTCAGTTGTTAGAGCGTCTGACTCGGAATCCAAGGGTTCCGGGTTCGAGTCTGGCTACTGGCGCAAGTCATTCGGTTCCCCGCCCCGGAGGGGAGTGGTTCTCCTCCCCACCCGCGGCGGCATATAGCTATAGGCTGGACTATGAGGTGGGCGAGAACAACTCCCCTCCCCCCCCCAAAAAGAAAAAAAGAAGAAAAAAGACGGTATGCTAAGCTGAACGAATGGACTCTAAACGCATATGTTCTTTAACAACGCCCAATTTTGTATCATAAACTTGTTATGAGCTCAATACATGTTTCCATAACCATTGAATAATGATAATATCGCCTACATCAGTAATTTATTTCTTGGAATTAGACTGGTTATTGATTCAACTTTTTTGAAACGATTCAATCATGATTCATTTAGGAATCTGAATGATTCAATCACCGTTCGATGCAAAGCTAAAATTTTGAGTTGATCATATCTTAAGCTCAGGCTCCACTGTGCACTTTTGCGTGATGCGTTTTTCGATTTATCGTTTTATCGTGTCGCTTTTACATTTTTACACTTTCTAGCTTTTGCGCTTTATCGTTTCCTCAAGCATTAACACATGTTTCACGTGACACACTTCGTTAGGGAACTTCCGAGACGGGTGGAACTGTCAATCGGATTATCACAATATTTTTGTTTCGCCGCGATATTGTGATCCAAGATAAAGTTTTCTTACATCAAACCCGCACTACATTGTAGTTTTGACCTTTTGTCTCACCCTTCCTCAACTATACTGCTTATTTCCCACGCCGGTACCTGTCGCAACGGTGGCCGAGAGGTAATAGGCGCTTATCAAAATGACGTGGTTATTCGAAGATAACGGGTTCCAAGCCCTGTCAGGCGGCTTTTTCGCCGTATCACATTTGTATCTAATCAAATACGAGGCGAAGCACAACCGGATGTAATTTCACAGGAAAACTTGCATACAAAGGTCAACAATCGTTGTTCCGCTGCGCACAAAGTTAATTGAATAGGTATGTATCAATATATGATCATGGTAAATACCTGTTGTGTTGTGGCAGAGCTTGGTTAGATTCCAACAATCATACGAATAACCAAAACTAAGAGTATGCATCGTAAGCGAGTCAAAGCGACTCCACTGATGATTTGCACGCCGGCTAAACCGCGGGCTTCAATTTGTTCCTCCACAAGCAACCTCTTGCCTCTCCACTGTCCACAGCTCATTGAATGGATATTAGGCAAACACAGATCACTTTTAAATTTCCCAGCTTCCTCTCACTTGTGACTGGAACTCCTAACATTCATGCAATCAAGATGAAACCGCTTGAAACACACACAAGTTGAAACCGCTTGACACTGCCACAACGGAACCAACCGCCCGACACACGCAAAGATGGCCATCGGAATGTTTTGTTTACATTACGTAACGGCGAGTGAAGAAGCTCAGCTTTCTTTTCAAACGCAAGGTGGCAGGTGGCAGTAGTTTAAGGTGGCAGTAGTTTAAATACCCTTGCAAGGGGCAAGGTGGCAGTAGTTTAAATACGGCAAATGGTATCTATTGCCTTGCGGCAAATAACTTCTTTGCAAATATTCGCTTGAAACACAGCCACAAATCACTTGCAAGGTGGCATGATGAGCACAGCAAACTTCAAAAGTGCAAAAACTTTCAACTGATCAAACATTTTCTCGTTTTTATCTTTCTCATTTTTTCGTTTTTGCGTGTTGATTAGACGTTTTCTGGTTACACTTTTTCACTTTTCCGTTTCGATTTTGAGGTTTACCGTACCGATTACGCACTTTTTCATTTATTCACTTTCTCATTTCCTTCAGCGGGAGCCTGCACTGTATATTAACACGCAGTTAACATTTTTTAAGAACGTGAGAAAACGGAAAGTCGACCTGATAAAACGTAAAAGCGAAGCGATAAATTGCAAAAGCGTGCAGTGGAGCCCGGCAGTAAGAGGTACACTTACACGTTTTTGAGTTATACATGTTAACAACAAAACTAAGACAAAATATTGACACCATAGATCACGCTGAAAAAAAAAACACCATACAGATAGATCTCGCCGCGCTGATTACGAAAATCATAATACCTAAGAGGTACATCAAACTGTTTTTGAGTTATACCAATTTGAAAATTTCGAAACTTTTTTTTAAAACTCCAGTTTCATATTTTAGTTTTTAATTACACCATAGATCAGGTTGAAAACGTGCACTCAAATACATTTTGACAAGCTGAGTCCCAAAATCACCATATCTAAGAGGTACACTTAACCGTTTTTGAGTTATACATGTTAACCAGGAAATTAAGATAAAGTATTGACACCATAGATCACGCTGAAAATCATCACACAGATAGATCTCGACGCGCTCACTATGAAAATCATAATAGCCAAGAGGTACATCAAACTGTTTTGAGTTTTACTAATTTCAAAATTTCGAAACTTTTATTTAAAACTCCAGTTTCATATTTTAGTTTTTATTTACACCATAGATCAGGTTGAAAAAGTGCACATTAATACATTTTGACAAGTTGAGTCCAAAAATCACCATATCTAAGAGGTACACTTAACCGTTTTAGAGTTATACATGTTAACAACAAAACTAAGACAAAATATTGACACCATAGATCACGCTGAAAACCACAATACAGATAGATCTCGCCGTGCTGATTACGAAAATTATAATACCTAAGAGGTACATCAAAATGTTTTTGAGTTATACCAATTTGAAAATTTCAAAATTTTTGGGTGACACCATAGATCACGCTGAAAATCACCATACAGATAGATCTCGCCACGCTGATTACGAAAATCATAATAGCTAAGAGGTACATCAAACCGTTTTTGAGTTATACTAATTTCACAATTTCGAAGCTTTTTATTTAAAACTCCAGTTGCATATTTTAGTTGTTCTTTACACGCTGAAAACGTGCACACAAATACATTTTGACAAGCTGAGGCCAAAAATCACCATATATAAGAGGTACACTTAACTGTTTTTGAGTTATACATGTTAACCCGCGCACTGCAGGGTCTTTGCGCCGAACACGAACTGCAGGGGGGTTGATTTCCGCCCCCATGAGATCTCGAAAACTACGCTACGTAGCCAGAAGCGGAAAACAGCATTTGATAGCATGATACATGTTCTATCGAAAATATTCAGTATTGTTTTAGGTCAGGTCAAAATTGAGGTCACCAGAAATCATCAAAGGTCAAATTTTCCATTTTTGTTCCTGTTTTAGGACATCGCTCCAGAAATTCCCATATATGTCAGCAGCCTTTGGATTTGCCTTATGACAGGCAACACGTTACTTTTTACGGTGTCTCTCTATCTCTCTCTGCATTACTGTACATGTGCTGTAATACAAAACGCATAGCAATTCTCATCTATGATGACGATTTCCGTAACCTAAGAGGTCATTAATTGGCCCAGACCTAAACATCGATATGACCTTTTAGTCAAGGTCATGTCAGACGCCAAATGGCCATTGACCTGACCCTAAAGGTCACCGGTTGACCTAGATACTCAAAATGGGATGCCTTTAGATTTGGCTTATGACAGGCAACACGTTACTTTTTACGGTGTCTCTCTATCTCTCTCTCTGCATTACTGTACATGTGCTGTAATGCAAAACGCATAGCAATTCTCATCTATGATGACGATTTCCGTAACCTAAGAGGTCATTAATTGGCCCAGACCTAAACATCGATATATATCGAGATAGCTAGTACAACGACCAACAGTTTGATGCTAACCAAATCTTTTTATACTCGATAACTTTTGTAATGATGACTGATAGAGCAAAATAACTATTTTGTTTGGACGTGGTCGATCTTAGGTCATTCACTTGACCTGGAAGGTCACCCGTTAACTTGAAACCTAAAAATAGCATACTGTGAGATTCCTCTCATGACAGGAAACATGCTGGTTCTTACTGGATTGCTCTATGTTGCTTGGTTTGGAAGTTAACAGGGGGCTGTCAGCCCCCCCCCCCCCCCGTAGGGCAAAGGTGAGATACGTTCCCCGTAGGGCGAGGGTTAAATGCAGTCAGGTGGCACAATGACTATCACTATCTAATTATACGTTTAAAATAACCCATACAACATATGTTGCATGACTTTCGTATATATTTTGCGCAGTGACCTTTTGTGACCTGACCTTGACCTTGACCTTTGCCAACAATTTCAATTTAGCTCATGCGAGATTTGTATTATACCTTTGAGAGCATTTTGGGTGACCATGGTCGCAATCTAAAGCTTTGGATCAGAGTTCGCCACGGGCCGGCCTGGCGCTATGGGCCATGGGCCGGGCCTGGGCCGGGCCTCAACTTTAAGGAATCACCGGTCTCTGGACGAGCCTGGGCTGATAATTTTGAAGTAATGCGCGCAAGCTCAGGTCAGCTTAAAAATATGTTAACTAGCAGTTCACTTACACAGCAACACACTGTTGCTGTGGCTGTTTTTTTGTTTGTTAGCATAGTTGATTAATTGTTTCACATTTATAGTATACAAGTAAATATGCTAGGATTGCAAATGTTGTGAAAATAATTATATGCTTAATCTGAACGGTCAGGACCGGGCCTGGGCCTCAATATTATGAATTTGACCGGGCCCGGTCCGGGCCTGGACTTGGTGTTCATGGGCCTGGGCCGGGCCGGGCTGAGGGTTGGTGGACCCGTGGCGAACACTGATTTGGATGGAAAGTATGGCCCATTGCCCATACACTAAAATACCTGGATTGAGACCCCAGTCAATGGCGTTCGGGTGAGACCCCAGTCAATGGCGTTCGGGTGAGACCCCAGTCAATGGCGGGTTAAAAATCCGTCGATGGACATCACTGTCAACAAAATAATTTCGGGCTTGACTTTTCTGCGTACTGAAAACGACCAAATAATATAATTATGATTGACGTTTGATAAGAGTCTCCACATTTTCACGTACAGGATGGTTTTAGAAGATTTGGAAGAGCATATTAAAATCACCGTCAGTTTCCTTAGGATCATCATCGTCGGCGTCATCAACGACAACGACAACGCTGGCCCCAGGAAAGGCTGCAATAAGTTTATGCTCGCTATTTATGCTATTTTGAAGCAAGATAACACCAAGCCGGCTACTTTTCTCCAATACAATGCAATGCAAATTCGGAGAATTCAAAGTCAGAACGGATAAAGAGAAAAACATAAAAACCAATGATATGTTTTATCCGATTGGAAGTTCCCATCCTTGTTAACATCAGCTCAGAAAATCACATATACTTTTCCTATATATTTTATTTATTTCAATCAGCAATGCTTGATTGCATACAGACTGAAACGTTTGAATCGTAACCTGCTGCGGCATACCTTTTTGCGAGTGATTCGTTGGACCAGCCCCAGGTTTCGTAGAGACCAGGGTTTCTTCTTCGGTTTGGTGTCCCCGGCGGCGGATGGGTCGGCGGCGTCTGGCGACTCTGGCTGTGGACAAACCGGCGCTGCAGGTGTGCTTTGGACGCGTCCGAGTCAATGCAGATATACGCCTGTCTATAACACCGCATACGACAGAGAAGCAGTGCAGTGGTCTGACCTGGTATACTATACCTCCCCCACAAGGGCACCAAATGGCCCAATGTTGATACTTGCAATAAACGTAACTAAACTTCTGGCCCATGCAGTTGATAACTCTTATCGATAAATTTACACTACCATCAGTTTTGCGTCTGCATAACAGAGCCTGACCATTGATCCCAATCCTGATCCTGATCTTGAATCTCAATCCTGATGCAATATATTGGTAATGTGAGGGAAAATCGTGTGTTTTATGATCAAACAAGCATCACATATTTTAGCTTTCAGTCATGGTCAAAATCAGAAGTTTGAATCAGAATCAGAATAAGAAGTTTTCGAACATGTTAATTAGGAGCTTTACTATGTCTTTATAACATAGCTTTTTGTAACATTTTAAAAGCGATTGGAAGCTTAGGTTCTAATTAAAAAATCAACGGAATGCTTTTTGTCGTTTTCGAAATTAATATCAGTACTATATCCCTTAATATCCCTTGAATATCTACTTCATGATCTCAAAAACACTTTTACTTCACACATTTTCAATTTTGCCTGGAAATATTGCAAAGTTAGCACATAAAACTAGAAAAGACGAAACAAATATTTTGAACTATATCGAAGTCTGCATAAATAGATGCACTGGTAATCCCGACGTAACGTCTTCATGACCTTTACAGCACAGCACCACACACCACCTATCCGATATCTGTGTACCGTTAGGGTCCGATATCTGTACCGTTAGTGTCCGATATCTGTACCGTTAGTGTCCGATATCTGTGTACCGTTAGGGTCCGATATCTGGATACCGTTAGTGTCCGATATCTGGATACCGTTAGTGTCCGATATCTGGATACCGTTAGGGTCCGATATCTGTACCGTTAGTGTCCGATATCTGTACCGTTAGTGTCCGATATCTGGATACCGTTAGTGTCCGATATCTGGATACCGTTAGTGTCCGATATCTGTGTACCGTTAGTGTCCGATATCTGTACCGTTAGTGTCCGATATCTGGATACCGTTAGTATCCGATATATGTTTACCGTTAGTGTCCGATATCTGTGTACCGTTAGGGTCCGATATCTGGATATCGTTAGTGTCCGATATCTGTGTACCGTTAGTGTTCGATATCTGTGTACCGTTAGTATCCGATATCTGGATACCGTTAGTGTCCGATATCTGGATACCGTTAGTGTCCGATATCTGGATTCCGTTAGTGTCCGATATCTGGATACCGTTAGGGTCTGATATCTGGATACCGTTAGTGTCCGATATCTGGATACTGTTAGTGTCCGATATCTGTGTACCGTTAGTGTCCAATATCTGTGTACCGTTAGTGTCCGATATCTGGATACCGTTAGGGTCCGATATCTGGATACCGTTAGGGTCCGATATCTGAATACCGTTAGGGTCCGATATCTGTGTACCAGGGTCCGATATCTGGATACCGTTAGGGTCCGAAATCTGTGTACCGTTAGGGTCCGATATCTGGATACCGTTAGTGTCCGATATCTGGATACCGTTAGTGTCCGATATCTGGATACTGTTAGTGTCCGATATCTGTGTAACGTTAGTGTCCAATATCTGTGTACCGTTAGTGTCCGATATCTGGATACCGTTAGGGTCCGATATCTGGATACCGTTAGGGTCCGATATCTGGATACCGTTAGGGTCCGATATCTGAATACCGTTAGGGTCCGATATCTGTGTACCAGGGTCCGATATATGGATACCGTTAGGGTCCGATATCTGGATACCGTTAGTGTCCGATATCTGGATACCGTTAGGGTCTGATATCTGGATACCGTTAGTGTCCGATATCTGGATACCGTTAGGGTCCGATATATGGATACCGTTAGGGTCCGATATCTGGATACCGTTAGGGTCGTCAACGCTGCAACCATCAACGCCAAGCAACGACGTCCAGCACCACTTCTGCCGTTTTCTGAGCAGTATACCTCGTTTTTGACTGCTTCCCGCTAGTATACGGCCATGGACAGGCAAACTGCAATGACTCCACGACATCCAAAGATACAACGTTCGCTCCGGCTTGCCGCCAAGTGTCGCAACGCTGAGACCCAGTATATACCTACATAGGTATTTTTCGCTTCCCTAGCTTGCCTCGTTTCCCTCCTACCTGCCCTCCCGCCCGTCTCCTCGTCCGGGCTCACTGACCTGTGGGTTGTCGGCCGGACCAGCAGTAGCCTGCGGGCTCACATCCTGACCTTTGACCTCTGTCGGGTCGGTGTCGCCCTCAGCCGTCAGCTCCGAGGGCATCTAAGAACGAGGCGCCACGGGTAGCCACATCTACTGAACCCGGCGCCACGGGTAGCCACATCTACTCAACCCGGGCACTAAGCTTAGTCGTACTGCCTGCTTTGGTTAGCTGGGCCTCAAGAGACCGTTGTTGTTATTCAGTAGCTCTAAATTATTTATCTTTCAAGGAAGAACAGCGCTTTAAAATATGTTTTGTTTTGATAGTGTGCCACGAGTACTTTGAGGTTAAATTTGTATTGCTATTTTATATCTATCATCCCCTGCAGGCATTACACTGATATATAAAACTCTCGAGAAAGTCCAAGGCCACGTATTGTCATCTTCGAGATTAAACACAAGTTTCAGCCTATGTATAGTGCAATGTGCAACGTTGGCATGCACAGACAGTTGACATGCATGACAACAGGATGCATAGTTGTGTGTTCCTGTTGATTCACACAAGAGGATTCACTGTGTGGGTTCTTATCGGTATTAATAGTTCTGGGACATTTTATCATTGATTAAAGAGAAAGGCCACATAAACATTAGTGTTGAGATGAAGTAGCCAAAGTGACGCAAACAACAGAGATAAGTAATTGTCAAATCATAAATGATAATATTTGACCTTACCTTTACCTACTGTTGCCTGTCCTGATATTGCCTGACCTCGCATGAGATGTTGCCTGCGTTACATGACCTCAAATGGCATTGTTTGAGCTTGTTTGACCTTGTCTTATTTCGTTGGATTTCAAAGGATATTTTTTAGAATAGGAGTTAAACGTTATGGTAGCTACTTCTACATTGACATATATGAATAATCCAGCGGTGTCGATTTTTGAAAACGATGGGGGGGGTCGATCAGGGACGGATCGCCTATCAGCGTCATGGCTTTACACATTTTAAAGAAATTCTAGGCAACTTGCACAAAGGATAATATTTTTTAATAAATTCATAATGCAAAAACAGACGAAGTCTCATGAGTTTTGGACTTCTGTCGGACGGCCCCTCAAACCAACGTTTTTGGCCGGTATGCATCCTCCAGAAGGCCCGAGGTCGTATTTGGAACCCTTCCTTAGTAAAACGGCAATGCTAACCTGACATCCCCCATTGAAAGGGGGGGGGGATATCTCCCCTGAAGTATTTTCGCAATAGCTCAAAATCCAATAGCGACATCAACGTGAAACTTTGGGTACCTTTTCCTACACCGACTTTACGTCTTCTGTGCATAAATTAAGCATTTTCGCCGATTACAAAATTGAGATATAGCGAATTTAGTGACGTCACTACACAGTAGTTTTAACTTCACTGAAATGAGGTGAGGTGGTAAAATGACTATCACGATCGAATTATACGTGTAAAATAATCCATTGAACATGTGTCGCATGGCTTTCGTATATTTGTTTGCGCATAGTTACCTTTTTGCGCATTTTGACCTTGATCGTGACCTTTGCCAAAATTCTCACTTTTGCTCATGAGAGATGTGCATTTTACCTTTAAGAGCACTTTGGGTGATAATGGTCGCAATCTAAGACTTTGGATGGAAAGTATGGCTCATACACTCAAATACCTCGATTTTGACCTTTGACCTTACCGTGACCTGATATTTGACCTCAATTAAAAACAATCGAGCATGATTTAAATGCATCTTATTGAGAGCTTTCGCATGCCTTCTTGCGCGTCTCACTGCGCTCATTGGTTTGCAAGATAAACTGAGGACGATATCCCCCCCCCCCAGACAATGGCGTTCGAAAGTTACGCCATGCATTATTGACTGGCAATACCACTGTTGCGGTATTGCCAATATTTCATGCGGGGACAAACTTTATCCTCCATATTGCTAGGGTTGTTTGAACATGCTCAAAGATTCTTTGGAAATATAAAAACGGCCTCGCGGAGCGCCGTCATTTTCATGTCTACCAGGCATCGTATTATTGATTCTTTGCGCACCTTTTCTGATTTTGTTTTACCCGGGAGCATTCTAAGTCACGGTTCTATACATACAACCGTTACCTGAGGTATACCTGACCTATGGTTCAGGTCAAGCGGACCCATCCCCAATAAAGTTCAAGCTAGTCGGCAATGGGAGGTAAGATGGTCACTCCTCTATACACACAAATATACTATAGCTACGACACGCAAAACGGTGCCCTACGATTATATTTCCATCCAGGACTTATAATGTCCGTTTCTAACGCCGTGACTCTACTATCTAAAAACTCCAGTGACCAGTCATGACACATGTTCATGGGTACTAGGGGAAATTTCACGCGCATCACGCAGCACTGACACTATTTACATGCCCAAACTCAAATCGGCGCTAAAATACGTCTTCCAAATCAATGCCTCCAGATCGCAAGAGAAGGAAACAACTAAGAACTTCACATAAGAGAGAAGCATTGCTTCACCGATATTCCCTCCGGTTTTTTCGTGCGCCGTGACGGAGGTGGTATTAGGTAGTCTACGGTTCGTATAACTAAACAAATTATCAGAAGCTTGGTTTTCCATGGATCACTGCGAATGAAACCTGTATGTTTCAGGTACCCAATTTGAGGCCAGAGACAAGGGCGGATCCAGAAAAGCTTCAAAGTTGGTTTGGGGAGCAAATCCAAAAAGTCTCACACATGTATATTAAATTCACCGGATTTCGCCTCTTTATACATCAAGAGGTGATTTAAAACAAACGTTTCTTAGTAAAAGCTGCTTAGATTTTCTTTTGAAATAGGAAACGTGTAAATTTGTTTGCCGATTTCAGGCGGTGTGGGAGGCTTGGCCGCTTTGCTCCCTCTTGGATCCGCCAGCGGCCAAAAACACTGGTGGGGGCCGAACGGGTAACTTGGGGAGGGGGGGGGGGGCGAGGGCCACCCCAAAGGTATATAAATCGACACCTATGGAATAATCATTGTTTAGCGGAAAATATTAGCTTGAAATATCTCGTAGTACCCAAAATTGAATTTACTTGAAACATTTCTAAGGGTAGTAAGTAAGTGGGAAGACTTCAGTTCCGATAAATATAATGTTCATAATCCATTAATGGTCCCGACAAAAAGGTTTGCTGAAGATCGAATTATTGCCTAGTTTAATATTGGATTCATATTAAATTTATAATACCCTTTTACCATTAAACGCATTGTTACGTGGTATTGAACTTTCTATCGTTCTATGGTTCTATGGTTCTATGGCCTTTACCTTGTCTTTACCAACCCTGCCGTGTGTCCATAACTGACCTTGGCTTGACCAACCCTGCCCTTGTGTGGCCTTACCTGACCTTGTGTGGCCTTACCTGACCTTGGTTGACCTTACCTGACCTTATGTGACCTTGTGTGGCCTTACCTGACCTTGTGTGGCCTTACCTGACCTTGTGTGGCCTTACCTGGCCTTGGTTGACCTTCGTCACAGAGAAGGGTTGAAGTTGGACGGAGAGTTCAGAGCGCTGCCTGGGCCGCCCGTTCGATCCCATGTGCCAGTGACGCGCTGTTGTACACCATGTATACCATGTGCCGTCAGTGCCAGATAAAAGCGGCCTGCATGCGGATGTTAACGATACAATCACACAGAGGCCAAGGGTAGCAAGACGAAGATATTGTCGCACACGTAACAATGAGGTAAATTGACTCCATTCTGAGATGCTGTTAGAAATATTTATCTAGTTAGGTTAACCACGTAATTACCAGTAAAACGCCTTAATCGGCGGTAGCCGAACGGTATCTGTTGCTTCCCTGGGACAAACTACATACAAATTAAGTTGTATTCAATTGTTCATGATCTCCTTTCTCGAATCCGCCAATAGGGAGTACGTCCTGAGCGCTGCATGCTTCATCGTATAAATTACTGCTTAGATAAATCAAGCCATTTTTGATCAAGAATGATTTTTGTTCATTTCGACGTTTGCATGTGACACGCGCTGTGGTACCACCCCTATCAGAACGCACCATACCCAAATCAAAATTGATTTGATGGTCCTATCCAATGGTGAAAACTCGATCTCAATCGGAGCAGTGGTTGCAAAGTGATTAGCTTCCGAAAAGCGTCTGTATGGCCGGGTCGGGCCGGGTGGGGCCGGTTCGGGCCGGGTCAAATGTAAATTGGTCTAGTAAGTTAATGAGAAACCTCACGGGCGCCTCGCGCCCGCTCGGTAATAACATGCACATTGGTAGTTGTTTTTAGATTTAGCCCGAATCTATTGAACGGATATATTTCTGCGGTCAGGTCCCGCGCTAAGCAAAGCTTGCTGCGCAGGCCCAGACCCCACCATCAGACCTCGCAATTGCTGGTAACCGCCATAATTTAGAAGCGAAGGTTTTACGTGCCCAAAACATGCATACCTGAACACAGTCCGCTATCCTCACAGAAGCTTAATACAACTGTTTGATCCATGACATTTACGACACAGAACAATAAAGCAAATGATATCACGGCAATTATCTTGCCGAACCAAATCAATCAGGGATGTAGGAACGTCACGAATAGTGGGAGGGGGGGGAGTGAAATTTTTAACTCGTTTTGAGAGAAACCGAACCCCTATACAATATTTATTTGCAGATTTGGGATCTTCTCGCTTTGATGAACATCATACCTTCAACAAATTTCTCATCGAGTAAAATACAAGATTTTTGCCCAAATATTGGGCCGAAAAGTGAGGGGGCCATGGCCCCCACGGCACCCCCTGTTCCTACGTCTATGAAATCAATTTATACATTGAAAGACCTTGTTGACCTGACCTCAAAGGTCGCTTGGTAACCTTGAACTGAGGTCAAACAATAGTCTTGCCCTAAACCAGGTAAGGTATATATCGCTGAATGCATCTTAGCGAGACAAACACTAGTTTCAGAACCATCGTCCTATTTCGATCAGGTAAAACGTAATGCACTTTAAACTTTAAAAAAAGTCAGTCTGACCTCTAATGACCTATGGAGCCTACTGATCCGAACATGGGGACAATACAGCGATTGCACCTTTCAAGAGCCTTCAATTGATTTTCCGTTTGTTCCTAGGTAGCAGTGTTCTAGAGATGTTTTGGGGTCTCTGGGGCAAACTCCATACACATCTCCAGTTCCAGAGACGTTTCGGGGTCTGAAAAACACGTTGCCCATACATAATCCTCACATGCCAGCCGGAGTCGGCAAAATTTAACCGACTCAGACTCCGGCAAAAATTACCGACTCCAATAGACTCTGATTCCGACTCAGAGTCTGCAAGACTGCTTCCGACCGACCAATGGCTCTCTCAGCTCAGCTAAGGGCTCTCCAGAATGACCGAGAGCTCTCAGACTGGCACAGTGCCCTCTTAGGTCTGACAATGACACTCTTAGATAAGCGTAAGGCCCTCTCATACCGGACAGTGGTCATCATCTCTGGTCGACCGACGATCCATCATCTCTGGTCAAAGAAGCGAATGGTCCTCTCTCAGGCTCTCATAGGCCGGAAAAGCGCCCCCCCCCCTTGGACAATTGAGGGTCCTTTCAAACTGGCAAACGGAACTCTCAGATGGGCATAGGGGACTCTCAGGCCTGACAAAGTTCATTTCAGAATGACAAGGAACCTAAGACTCTAAGGCCTGGAAAATACAGTCTCAAACTAACTGAGGCCCCTCTCAGACCGCTGGGCTCTTTCCGGCCTAGACAATGGCCCTATCAAACCTTGCCTGTGCCCGCTCAGGCCTGGAAAAAGCCACTAGAACCGATCGATGTCTCCCTCAGGCGGACCGAGTTCTCCTTCATGCCGACCAAGGGCCCCCTCAAGGCGACCAAGGGCCCCCTCAAGTCGACCGAGAGCCCCCTAAAACCGACATAAAAGCCTAACAGACACACTAGGGACCCCTACACTCCACAGGCCGACCGAAGGCCACTCAGGCCGACTATGGGCTCTCAGACCGACCGAGGGCCTCCTCAAGCTGACCGAAGGCCCCTCAGGCCAAAAAAGGACCTCCTCAACTGACATCAGGCACCTCAGGCCGAAAAAGAGCCTCCTCAAGTTGACCAAAGGCTCTTTAAGCCGACCGAGGGCCCTTCAAGCCAACTGAGAGCCCCCTAAGGCCGTCAGAGGACCCTCTCAGGAAAACCGATGGCCCCCACAAGCCGCCCGAGAGCCCCTCAGGCCGACCAAGGGCCCCTCAGACCGAAAAAAACCGAAGCTTACCGAGGTCAAGCTTACCGAGGTCAGCTTGAAGGGACTTTGGGAGGGGGGAGGGGTCTTGAAGTTCCTTTTTTAGTAAGCGACCTGGATCGACCTGCAGGGGCCTCAATCGACCTGGATGGGAACTCGGTTGGTCTGAGTGGCCCTCGGTCGACTTAAGTCGACCGAGGGCCCCCAGACCAACCGAGTTCCCATCCAGGGCGATCGAGGCCCCTGAAGGTCGATCCAGGTCGATCTAAACCCCTGCAGGTCTATCCAGGTCGATCGTTCGGCCTGAGGGCTCAGGCCGAACGAGAGCCACTCAGGCCGACCGAGAGTTCCCCAGGCCCACTGAGGGTACCCTCAAGCTGACTGAGGGCCCCTCAGGCCAAACGAGAGCCACTCAGGCCAACCGAGGGTCCCTCAGGCCCATTCAGAACACCCTCACGCCGACCGAGGTCCCCTCAGGCATACCGAGGGCCACCCAGGCCGACAGACACGTTGTTTGGGCTCTCATGCCAAATACCGACCGATTGACACTGAGGCCAAACAAGGACCTCTCATGCAAACTAAGAAACCCTCAAGCCGATCGAGGTTCACTTAACCGACCGAGGCCCCCTCAGGCCGACCGAGGCTCTTCAGGCCGACTCAGACCATATCAGTCCGACAAAGGGCCCCTCAGGCCGACAAAGAGCTCCTCAGGCCGAACAAAAGCTCCTTAGGCTGACCAAGGGCTCCCTCAAGCCGGCCGGAGTTCCCTCAAGCCGATGGAGCACTAACAAAAATGACACCCGTACGTGGATTGGCGACCTTCAAAAAGTCCGCCCCAGAAGGGTGTTTTGCAACACTCCTTAGGGTATCGAACACTGGAAAACGATGTAAAAAGTCAGACTCTACATAATGGTGTTTTCTGGGACCAGCGTGGGTGTCTGACACCTTCTCAAAGGGAGTCCCGACTCCTTCAAGAGAATCACGACTCTCTTGAAGGAGTCAGGACTCCCGTTGATAAGGTGGCAGACACCCACGCTGGTCCCAGAAAACACCATTATGTAGAGTCTGACTTTTTACACCGTTTCTTAGTGTTTCATACCCTAAGGAGTTGTTGGAAAACACCCCTCTGGGGCGGACTTTTTGACGGTCGTCCGCGTGTCCTTTTTTATCGAATGCCCCTAAGGTCGACCAAGGGCCCCTCAGACCGACCGAGTTCTCATCCAAGTCAATCGAGGCCCCTGTAGGCTGACAGAGGCCCATTAGGCCGACAAAGGGTCCCTCAGGCCGAGGAAGAGCTCCTCAGACCGACCGGGCCCTCAGGCTGACCAAGGGCCCCCTCAAGACGGCCCAGGTTTCCTCAAGCCAACCGAGGGCCCCCTAGTCGATCGACATAGACATAGACATAGACATATATTGAAACCATCCACAATAAACTTGTGGCTCTTACGGCCTCTCGTCAAAAAGATTAAACATACGAGGAGGGTGGTCCAAAACATGCTCACAAACAGACACACGCACACATTCCATACATGCCTGTCGTATAAGATATAAGAAGACAAGCTCAACGCCGGCAGAACAGGTTCTCAGCCCAGGTCCCGGCACAGGTGGCGCCTGAGGTGTCTGCTGAACACGGGTACCGGGAGCCGTGTCAAGTCCGGTGGTAGCTGGTTGTACTGCTGCGGCGCACGGCTAAGGAAGCGCCGGCGGCCCATCTCCGTTCGGGACCTGGGCACATACAGACTACCGTCCTGCCTAGTGTGACGGTCACGGGTGTCCGACACGCGGACGAGGCCGCTGGCCAGCGCCTCCGGCTCGCCCAGGCGGCGTGCCTTATGTACCAGGCACAGTGTGTGGTACGGCACCAGGTCGCCAGCACTGCGCCAACCGAGTTTCTCTAACAGATCCGATACATGATCATTTTTTTGCGGCTGAAAACAACTTTTGCTGCATAGTTAATATTTTTTTGGATCCGGGATAAGGTTTTTTGTGTACCATTGCCGTAAACTGATATACAGTAACGGATCTATGAGAGAACCAAGGCGCTGATCAGTTCGGAGACAACAGAAAGTGGCAGGTAGCCCCTAAGATGTGATAGACCGATGAGAGTGCCAACGCAGTGCCTAGTGACTGCAGATACGTGGTTGTCCCAGCTGAGAGTGCGATCAAAGAGTAAACCAAGGTTTTTTGCTTCCGAAATGGGGATGAGATCATGATCGCGAAATTTCACCGTGAAGCTGGGGACTTGTCGTAAATTTTGAGCACTTCCCAAAAGCATCAGCTGAGTCTTTCCGGCGTTTACCTTCAGTCCGCTGGCGCGGAACCAAACATCAAGAGAGGCTAAGGTACGCTCCATTTGAGCAACAACTTTTTTGAATTCAGATTTTTTGCCGCTAATCAAAATTTGAGTGTCGTCGGCGTACTGAACGATCACTGAACCTTCGGCATACAGACTCAGGTCGCTGGCAAATATGCAATAGAGCAGCGGACCGAGAGCAGAGTCTTGAAAATCCCCGATGCCATTGGGAAGTGGTGCAGACTTTTTTGTAATTCCCAGGTTGTCAGTGAAGCTGACACTCTGAGTGTGGTCCCGAAGGTAAGCCGAAAACCAGGAGATGTCAATTCCGTAGAGCTGTAATTTCGTCAGAGGTTTGTAATGGTCTATCACATCGAAGCATTTGGTCAAGTCCAGCAGGCAAAGGAGGAAAATCTCTCCCCGGTCGTTAGCGGAAAGGATGTGGTCAGAAATGGTTATCAGTGCGGTCGAGAGCCCCCTCAGGCAGACCAGGCCGACTGAGGCCCCTCAGGCCGGCAGGGGAACCCTCAGGCCGAACAAAGGCTCATCAGGCCGAGTGGGACCCCTCAGGCGGACGAAGGACTCCCTCAAGTCGACGGAGGCCCACGGAGCCCCCTTGAGGCCGACCGAGCTCCACACGATGACTCGATGCCCTCGATGTTCCTTCGTATCAAACGTATTATTTTAGCACAGATGTTGGATATTTAGGATATTGCAATACCATGGAGCCAAAAAGGCTGCATTAAATATCAGCCCTATTGCAGGCAAATCATAAATTTACAACACATTCCATTGAACACCATTTAAATAGAGCACCCCGATGACTAATTCGTCATACTCCCTTCCGCTATTTACTAATCTGAACGCTTGAACCTTGTATCTACAGACTTGTTAGCAGAAGACAATCCTTTCTACTAACTTATCCATTATATCATAATCGAAAAAGCAGTCGCAGATGGAATCACAATGCTCGTATACTTCTAAGATGGAATACTCCTAAGATGCAATCACATCTCGATGCGATGAAAATAACCTCACTATTGAACTGAACCAAACAATGGCCTAACTAACTTCCTTTTTTTCTTCAAACTTCATTACTTCCCGGTCTTTGTATCCTTTTTAGTTTTTGAGTTAAGAGTCGGGTCGTTTTGCACCCCCCACACACACACAGCAGGTCCCAGTTGTCTCAGTTGTCTCGGTTGTCTCAGATGTCTCAGTTGTCTCAGTTGTCTCAGATGTCTCAGATGTCTCAGTTGTCTCGGTTGTCTCAGTTGTCTCAGTTGTCTCAGATGTCTCAGATGTCTCAGATGTCTCAAATGTCTCAGTTGTCTCGGTTGTCTCAGTTGTCTCAGTTGTCTCAGATGTCTCAGTTGTCTCAGTTGTCTCAGATGTCTCAGTTGTCTCAGATGTCTCAGTTGTCTCAGTTGTCTCAGATGTCTCAGGCCCACCCGGTAGTGGGTCAACACAGGGGTTGTTATTCACAGGGGTGGATTATCAATGCCCGGCGGTAACATCTCAAACAAATCGGAAGATGTTATGTGCTGGAAGCTTGTGTGGTGTAGTATTAATGTAATTGTTTGTAGCAGGTGTTGGGCTTTCATCCAACGTCGAAAATACAGCAATGATGTATCAAAAGCGCAAACGTATCTAGGAAATGTAGGGTATGAATCGAAACTTTAAAGCCAAAATGGCTGAAACAAATTGAATATCACCGTTGCTGGTACCATTTCTATACAAATCAACCAAGGAGCAAAATTACCAATCGTCCTTGGTCTCCTGTCGCATAATGCACACCTCCCTCACACCTCCCTACTCCCTGCACCACACCTCTACTCTACTCCCTCACACCTCCCTACTCCCTGCACCACACCTCTACTCTACTCCCTCACACCTCCCTACTCCCTGCACCACACCTCTACTCTACTCCCCACACCTCCCTACTCCCTGCACCACACCTCTACTCTACTTTCCCCTCCTGAACCCCGCTTTAGCAAGCTAAGTAGCTGTTGGATAGCTCTGTTGTTTTGTGTATTTTTTTGAGGAATCACATTATATTTAGATATAAGGATTAGATATTTAGTTTTGTGGATCGTTTAGGTATTATTTTTAAGCATTCATAGTTAGCTGTTACCTCTTACTTGCTTTTTAAAGGACTTTTCATTCTAGCTTGTGTGCGCCAAAATTGTCTTAGTCTTATTTTTGTGTTATTAGTTGCAGGGTTGGATAAGTAGATATTTTAGAAAATTAGGGATAATTAAGGTGTATTTAGTATTTAGTTTATTTAAGGATTAGATATTTAGTCTAGTATTAGGTGCACTCATAGCTGATTTGTGTCACTAGCTTTACCTAGATCTAGTTTATAAAAAATCAAATCACGTTCCCCTTCTGAACCCTACTTTAGCCAAGCTAAGTAGCTGTTGGATAGCTCTGTTGTTTTTGTGTATTTTTTGAGCAACCACATTATATTTAGATATAAGGATTAGATATTTAGTTTTGTGGATCGTTTAAGTATTATTTTTAAGCATTCATAGTTAGCTGTTACCTCTTACTTGCTTTTTAAAGGACTTTTCATTCTAGCTTGTGTGCGCCAAAATTGTCTTAGTCTTATTTTTGTGTTATTAGTTGCAGGGTTGGATAAGTAGATATTTTAGAAAATTAGGGATAATTAAGGTGTATTTAGTATTCAGTTTATTTAAGGATTAGATATTTAGTCTAGTATTAGGTGCACTCATAGCTGATTTGTGTTACTAGCTTTACCTAGATCTAGTTAAGGTTTAGAAGAAGAAAAAACAAACAAAAAAAAGTTAAGTTAAGTTAGTAAAGTATTGAAAAGTGCATAGTACCTAAGTTATATACCTAAGTTACTAGTGTATTCAAATGAGCATGACTAGGATGCAGGCGAAGGTAGCAGAGCTAGAGGCCCTCCAGGCTAGAGTAGCGGAGCTTGAGGCGCAGTTAAGTAAGTGTAGGTGTAGAGATGAGCCGCAAGAGGGTGTAGCTCCTGACCAAGGAACGTATGCGCAGATTGTGGTTAGGGGGTCAGAAAAGGAGCCTACAGGATCAGGGACCAGTGGTAGTTCTGATAGGGGCATAAGGGAGGAGGATAAGGCAAAAGTGGATAGTGCGGCTGGGGTTTGGAAGTGTGTTGGAGGGTCACGTTTCTGGAGACCCAACATTGTGGAAAGTAATGCTAGGGCCACAGACAGTAAGGATGAGGAGGGGTGCTGGGTAATGGAGGGTGGTAGCAGAATCTGGAGGAGGAAGAGGGAAGGGGATCAGGAGGGATGGACAAAAGTTCAGGGTAGAGTCAGGCAGTACAGCCCCAGGGAACATCAGCAGGTTACACTAGCAAATAGGTTCAGTGCGTTAGAGTCAGCAGCTGAAAGTGACAAGGTACAGATTCAGCATTTAATGGTTGGGGACTCGAGGGTAAGGCCCTTAAGGCGAACATTCTGTGGGAAGAGGGACAAATGTATAGTTAAACCGGGGGCAAAAGTAGTTGATATGGGCCCTGTCATTGAGGCAGAACTGGGTAGGAGTAGCCCGGAGACAGTTATAATACAGGTGGGGGTGAACAACATAGGACCTAGACAGAGTGTGAGAATAGTAGCGGAGTACCGGAGCCTGCTGCAGAGGTTGAAGGAGTCCAGGAAACCAGTCATTGTGACTGGCATCCTCCCTCGCTGTGGAGCCAGTGAGGAGTGGTACTCAAGAGCTCTGTCTGTGAACAGCTCAGTTCAGAACTTATGTTCAGCTATGGGGCTTAGTTATGTAGACTTATGGGATCAGTTCTATGAGTGGCATAGGTACTATATGAAGGATGGGCTTCACTTATCGGATGAGGGGGCAAGGGCTTTGGGAGATGCCTACAGAAGTGTCATTCAGGGAAACTAGGTAGGAGGGGGGGGTTCAGGGACGCTAGTACTAGGGCATCAAGAAGTAAGCATTGGTAGAAGTTCATGTCAGAATAGGACAGTAGATCATAATTCCCTCAGAATTAGTAGTCAGCTCAAAGTATAAGATCACATGTGTGTTGCTGAATGCCCAAAGTATTAGGTCTAAATTTGATGAGTTTGAGTGTTATGTTGCCCTTGAAAAGCCTGATATCATTTGTGTAACCGAGACATGGGTTAGTGAGGGGTATAATAGGGATAGGCTACAGGATTTCGAGTTACAAGGGTATAACATGTTCTCATACTGCAGAGAATCACGGCAGGGAGGCGGAGTGTTTGTATATGTAAATAGCTTGTACTGCACTACTAGAGTTGATGATTCTAGTAAAGTAAAAGAAGTAGAATCAATCTGGCTTGACATTAAAATTGGTACAGGAAACAGAGGAAGGTTGAGGATAGGTGCATTTTACAGACCAGGGAATCTTCCAAGGAACTCCCAAGCTGAAACAGACCAAGATATTTGTGAGGAAATACGTAGGAACTTTCGGGCTCAGTGTCTTATTATGGGAGATTTTAACTTAAGAGGATACGAAAGTATAGCAGAGGAAACAAATGAGTGTAGGTTGTATAGGCAAATCTTTGAAGAGGAGCTTTTCATGCATCAGTTTGTAACAGAGCCAACCAGACATTGCTCCATTCTAGACCTTGTATTCTCAGACAACAGTGATCTAGTTAGTGACATAAGTATTTGTGCAGGTCTAGGTACCAGTGATCACAATATGGTTAAATTCAATATCTCATCAGAAATGAGGCCCAAAGATAACCTTATTATGGTTCCAAACTTCAGCCGGGCTGATTTTGATGGTATTAGAAATGACCTCGCACAGATAAAATGGAACGTTGAGTTGGCAGGTTTAGATGCATGTGAGGCCTGGAATGTTTTCAAAGCTAGATTAAGCCAAATTCAAAATCGGCATATACCCCTCAGGCACAAACGTAACAGAACCAAGGGCAATCCAGTTTGGCTTACCCCAGAAGTAAGGAGTGCTATACAAGCTAAAAGAAGTGCATTTGGCATTTTGAAGGGATCTTCACTAGATATAAATCAGAAGGCCTACCAGAATGCAAGAAATTCAGTTAAGAAAAAGGTCAGAGCAGCTAAAAGGGCAAAGGAACTTGATTTAGCTAGACATTGTAATGCAGATAGTAAGAAGTTCTTCAGTTTTTATAAGTTAAGTACAGTTTCCAAAAATATAGGTCCATTTAAGGTAGATGATGTGTTAGTTAGCAAGGACAGTGAAATGGTTGAAGTGCTTAATGATCAGTTTCAATCTGTCTTTACTATCGAGGACCAGAGTAGTATTGCAGCACTTCAGCCTGAGCTAGAGACAGAGGAGACTATAGGAGAGCTAGGTGGCATAAGTAGTGAACTTGTTCTAGAATATCTAAAGAAAGTAAGGCCTAACAAGGCAGAAGGACCTGATGAAATCCATGCTAGACTTTTAAGAGAATCTGAAAGGGAGTTGTCGGTTCCATTAGCCATAATATTTTCTAAATCACTTGCAGATAGTAAAATTCCACTTGATTGGAAAAGAGCAAATGTTGTTCCTATTCATAAAAAGGGAGATAGAAGTAAAGAGGAAAACTATAGACCAGTCAGTCTGACCTCATTAGTCTGCAAGGTGCTTGAATCAATCATCAAAGATAAGATTGTTGAATTCTTGGAGCAAAATGAACTCATCAAAGATACACAGCATGGCTTTAGGAAGGGCCGTTCTTGTTTAACTAATCTTCTGGAGTTTTTGGATGTTGCAACAGATAGCGTTGATCAGGGTAAACAGCTAGATGTAGCTTTTCTTGATTTCAGTAAAGCATTTGACAAAGTCCCCCATACAAGACTGGGGTTGCAACTTAAAATTCATGGGATCAGGGGCAAGATTCTGGATTGGATAGAAACGTGGCTTTCAGGACGCCAGCAAAGGGTTATATTGAATGGGTGCCAATCACAATGGAAGGAGGTTCTCAGTGGGGTTCCACAGGGCTCAGTCCTGGGCCCATTGCTTTTTATAATATTTGTGAATGCAATTGAGAACAGTATAGACAGCAAAGTCTTGAAATTTGCAGACGATCTAAAAGTTGTCAGGATTATTAGAGGAAAACATGATCAGGATGTTTTTCAATCAGATCTGGACAAGCTAGTTGAGTGGTCTGAAGCATGGCAGATGAAATTCAATTTGAGTAAATGTAAGATTATGCACGCTGGACGGGTTAGCAGTAAACATAGGTATGAAATGGGTGGGCAGAAAATGGAGCAGATTGAAAAGGAAAGAGATTTAGGTGTCGTGGTAAACAATAGACTATCAGCGTCAGACCAGGTTGTAGAAGCTAGGAAAAAGGCACTTAGAATGCTAGGGGCCATTAACAGAAATGTTTCCTACAAGAGTGAAAAGGTAATAACAAAACTGTATTGTGCATACGTTAGACCACATTTGGAGTATTGTGTACAAGCCTGGTCTCCAACATATGAGAAAGATTGCTGGTTGTTAGAAAGAGTTCAAAAAAGGGCAACAAAAATGATTAATTGTCTTGGTAGTTTACCTTATGAAGATAGATTAAGGAAATTGGGTATGTTTTCACTTAGATATAGAAGGCTAAGAGGAGATCTAATTGAAGTCTTCAAATTTGTAAATAGTCAGCATTCTGGATATTTAAAGGGTATGTTTGAGTTCAATAGGGAAAATCGAGGTAGAGGTCATCAGCATAAACTCATTATGAAACAAAGTAGGACTAGGCTACGACAGTCATTTTTCAGTAGAAGGGTTGTAGGACATTGGAATATGCTACCAGGGGATGTCGCTGATGCAGTGACACTTGCTTCCTTCAAAATTAGATTAGATAAATACTTTACAGAGAAGGGATTAGTTCATAAATACTCGTGGGATTAGCCTTCTTTTATGCAGGTAGAGTAAGGTGATTTGAAGGGGCGAGACTGGTGGAGGGGGGGGGGGGATGGGGGGGGGGGGGGGGGGGGTGCAACCTCGGATGGGCCCAAGAGGCTCTTTGTTGCACTTTTCTTTTATGTCTTTATGTCTTTATGTCTTACTCCTCACACCTCCCTACTCCCTGCACCACACCTCTACTCTACTCCCCACACCTCCCTACTCCCTGCACCACACCTCTACTCTACTCCCCACACCTCCCTACTCCCTGCACCACACCTCTACTCTACTCCCCACACCTCCCTACTCCCTGCACCACACCTCTACTCTACTCCCTCACACCTCCCTACTCCCTGCACCACACCTCTACTCTACTCCCCACACCTCCCTACTCCCTGCACCACACCTCTACTCTACTCCCCACACCTCCCTACTCCCTGCACTCTACTCTACTCCCTCACACCTCCCTACTCCCTGCACCACACCTCTACTCTACTCCCCACACCTCCCTACTCCCTGCACCACACCTCTACTCTACTCCCCACACCTCCCTACTCCCTGCACCACACCTCTACTCTACTCCCCACACCTCCCTACTCCCTGCACCACACCTCTACTCTACTCCTCACACCTCCCTACTCCCTGCACCACACCTCTACTCTACTCCCTCACACCTCCCTACTCCCTGCACCACACCTCTACTCTACTCCCCACACCTCCCTACTCCCTGCACCACACCTCTACTCTACTCCCTCACACCTCCCTACTCCCTGCACCACACCTCTACTCTACTCCCTCACACCTCCCTACTCCCTGCACCACACCTCTACTCTACTCCCTCACACCTCCCTACTCCCTGCACCACACCTCTACTCTACTCCCTCACACCTCCCTACTCCCTGCACCACACCTCTACTCTACTCCCTCTCACCTCCCTACTCCCTGCACCACACCTCTACTCTACTCCCCACACCTCCCTACTCCCTGCACCACACCTCTACTCTACTCCCTCACACCTCCCTACTCCCTGCACCACACCTCTACTCTACTCCCTCACACCTCCCTACTCCCTGCACCACACCTCTACTCTACTCCCCACACCTCCCTACTCCCTGCACCACACCTCTACTCTACTCCTCACACCTCCCTACTCCCTGCACCACACCTCTACTCTACTCCCCACACCTCCCTACTCCCTGCACCACACCTCTACTCTACTCCCTCACACCTCCCTACTCCCTGCACCACACCTCTACTCTACTCCCTCACACCTCCCTACTCCCTGCACCACACCTCTACTCTACTCCCTCACACCTCCCTACTCCCTGCACCACACCTCTACTCCCTCACACCTCCCTACTCCCTGCACCACACCTCTACTCTACTCCCTCACACCTCCCTACTCCCTGCACCACACCTCTACTCTACTCCCTCACACCTCCCTACTCCCTGCACCACACCTCTACTCTACTCCCTCACACCTCCCTACTCCCTGCACCACACCTCTACTCTACTCCCTCACACCTCCCTACTCCCTGCACCACACCTCTACTCTACTCCCCACACCTCCCTACTCCCTGCACCACACCTCTACTCTACTCCCCACACCTCCCTACTCCCTGCACCACACCTCTACTCTACTCCCTCACACCTCCCTACTCCCTGCACCACACCTCTACTCTACTCCTCACACCTCCCTACTCCCTGCACTCTACTCTACTCCCCACACCTCCCTACTCCCTGCACCACACCTCTACTCTACTCCTCACACCTCTCTACTCCCTGCACTCTACTCTACTCCCCACACCTCCCTACTCCCTGCACCACACCTCTACTCTACTCCCTCACACCTCCCTACTCCCTGCACCACACCTCTACTCTACTCCCTCACACCTCCCTACTCCCTGCACCACACCTCTACTCTACTCCCTCACACCTCCCTACTCCCTGCACCACACCTCTACTCTACTCCCCACACCTCCCTACTCCCTGCACCACACCTCTACTCCCTCACACCTCCCTACTCCCTGCACCACACCTCTACTCTACTCCCTCACACCTCCCTACTCCTTGCACCACACCTCTACTCTACTCCCCACACCTCCCTACTCCCTGCACCACACCTCTACTCTACTCCCCACACCTCCCTACTCCCTGCACCACACCTCTACTCTACTCCCCACACCTCCCTACTCCCTGCACCACACCTCTACTCTACTCCTCACACCTCCCTACTCCCTGCACCACACCTCTACTCTACTCCCCGCACCTCCCTACTCCCTGCACCACACCTCTACTCTACTCCCTCACACCTCCCTACTCCCTGCACCACACCTCTACTCTACTCCCCACACCTCCCTACTCCCTGCACCACACCTCTACTCTACTCCCCACACCTCCCTACTCCCTGCACCACACCTCTACTCTACTCCCCACACCTCCCTACTCCCTGCACCACACCTCTACTCTACTCCCCACACCTCCCTACTCCCTGCACCACACCTCTACTCTACTCCCCACACCTCCCTACTCCCTGCACCACACCTCTACTCTACTCCCCACACCTCCCTACTCCCTGCACCACACCTCTACTCTACTCCCCACACCTCCCTACTCCCTGCACCACACCTCTACTCTACTCCCTCACACCTCTCTACTCCCTGCACCACACCTCTACTCTACTCCCTCACACCTCCCTACTCCCTGCACCACACCTCTACTCTACTCCCTCACACCTCCCTACTCCCTGCACCACACCTCTACTCTACTCCTCACACCTCCCTACTCCCTGCACCACACCTCTACTCTACTCCCTCACACCTCCCTACTCCCTGCACCACACCTCTACTCTACTCCCTCACACCTCCCTACTCCCTGCACCACACCTCTACTCTACTCCTCACACCTCCCTACTCCCTGCACCACACCTCTACTCTACTCCCTCACACCTCCCTACTCCCTGCACCACACCTCTACTCTACTCCCTCACACCTCCCTACTCCCTGCACCACACCTCTACTCTACTCCCTCACACCTCCCTACTCCCTGCACCACACCTCTACTCTACTCCTCACACCTCCCTACTCCCTGCACCACACCTCTACTCTACTCCCTCACACCTCCCTACTCCCTGCACCACACCTCTACTCTACTCCCTCACACCTCCCTACTCCCTGCACCACACCTCTACTCTACTCCTCACACCTCCCTACTCCCTGCACCACACCTCTACTCTACTCCCCACACCTCCCTACTCCCTGCACCACACCTCTACTCTACTCCCTCACACCTCCCTACTCCCTGCACCACACCTCTACTCTACTCCCCACACCTCCCTACTCCCTGCACCACACCTCTACTCTACTCCCTCACACCTCCCTACTCCCTGCACCACACCTCTACTCTACTCCCCACACCTCCCTACTCCCTGCACCACACCTCTACTCTACTCCCTCACACCTCCCTACTCCCTGCACCACACCTCTACTCTACTCCCTCACACCTCCCTACTCCCTGCACCACACCTCTACTCTACTCCCTCACACCTCCCTACTCCCTGCACCACACCTCTACTCTACTCCCCACACCTCCCTACTCCCTGCACCACACCTCTACTCTACTCCCCACACCTCCCTACTCCCTGCACCACACCTCTACTCTACTCCCTCACACCTCCCTACTCCCTGCACCACACCTCTACTCTACTCCCTCACACCTCCCTACTCCCTGCACCACACCTCTACTCTACTCCCTCACACCTCCCTACTCCCTGCACCACACCTCTACTCTACTCCCCACACCTCCCTACTCCCTGCACCACACCTCTACTCTACTCCCTCACACCTCCCTACTCCCTGCACCACACCTCTACTCTACTCCCTCACACCTCCCTACTCCCTGCACCACACCTCTACTCTACTCCCTCACACCTCCCTACTCCCTGCACCACACCTCTACTCTACTCCCTCACACCTCCCTACTCCCTGCACCACACCTCTACTCTACTCCCTCACACCTCCCTACTCCCTGCACCACACCTCTACTCTACTCCCTCACACCTCCCTACTCCCTGCACCACACCTCTACTCTCTCACACCTCCCTACTCCCTGCACCACACCTCTACTCTACTCCCTCACACCTCCCTACTCCCTGCACCACACCTCTACTCTACTCCCTCACACCTCCCTACTCCCTGCACCACACCTCTACTCTACTCCCTCACACCTCCCTACTCCCTGCACCACACCTCTACTCTACTCCCTCACACCTCCCTACTCCCTGCACCACACCTCTACTCTACTCCCCACACCTCCCTACTCCCTGCACCACACCTCTACTCTACTCCTCCCACCTCCCTACTCCCTGCACCACACCTCTACTCTACTCCCCACACCTCCCTACTCCCTGCACTCTACTCTACTCCCCACACCTCCCTACTCCTCTACCAAAGCACAATGAACGCAGTCGCCTGCGTGATACAGTGCAGATCATGTCTCATATGTTTATGCTAAGCACCGGCACCAGGCTCAGGCAGCACGAGGCACCTGCTGCAGCGGCGCCCTCTACCGGTGACCTTCACCACGGTCCCAGCGGAACACCTGAGCCTGTGTCCGTCTCTGGTGAGGGGCGGGGGCGGGGGCGGGGTGATAACACACGTCCACAGGTGTCAGATGGGGGGGGGGGGGGGGGGTACTGACGGGGAGGGAAACGGAGGCATGCGATGGGTGAGGGGGCGGGGTGAAGGGGTGAGACCTGATAAGGCAAGAGGAAAGGGGAGGCGGAATGAGGATGTTTGTGCAAGAATGAGGATGTTTTTGTTAGAATGAGGATGTTTTTGTTAGAATGAGGATGTTTGTGTTATCATGAGGATGTTTGTGTTAGAATGATGATGTTTGTGTTAGAATGAGGATGTTTGTGTTAGCATGAGGATGTTTGTGTTAGAATGAGGATGTTTTTGTTAGAATTAGGATGTTTGTGCAAGAATGAGGATGTTTTGGTTAGAATGAGGACGTATGTGTTATAATGAGGATGTTTGTGTTAGAATTAGGATGTTTGTGTTAGAATGAGGATGTTTTTGTTAGAATGAGGATGTTTGTGTTATAATGAGGATGTTTGTGTTATAATGAAGATCTTTGTGTTATAATTAGGATGTTTGTGCAAGAATGGGGATGTTTTGCTAGAATGAGGATGTTTGTGCAATAATGAGGATGTTTGTGTTATAATGAGGATGTTTGTGTTATAATGAGGATGTTTGTGTTACAATGAGTATGTTTGTGCTAGAATGAGGATGTTTGTGCAAGAATGAGGATGTTTGTGCTAGAATGAGGATGTTTGTGCAAGAATGAGGATGTTTGTGTTATAATGAGGATGTTTGTGTTATAATGAGGATGTTTGTGTTACAATGAGGATGTTTGTGCTATAATGAGGATGTTTGTGCAAGAATGAGGATGTTTGTGTTATAATGAGGATGTTTGTGTTAGAATGAGGATGTTTGTGTTACAATGAGGATGTTTGTGTTATAATGAGGATGTTTGTGTTATAATGAGAATGTTTGTGCTAGAATGAGGATGTTTGGGTTAGAATGAGGATGTTTGTGTTACAATGAGGATGTTTGTGTTATAATGAGGATGTTTGTGTTAGAATGAGGATGTTTGTGCTATAATGAGGATGTTTGTGTTACAATGAGGATGTTTGTGCTATAATGAGGATGTTTGTGCAAGAATGAAGATGTTTGTGTTATAATGAGGATGTTTGTGTTATAATGAGGATGTTTGTGTTATAATGAGGATGTGCGTGTTATAATGAGGATGTTTGTGTTATAATGAGGATGTTTGTGCTAGAATGAGGATGTTTGTGCTAGAATGAGGATGTTTGTGTTACAATGAGGATGTTTGGGTTAGAATGAGGATGTTTGTGTTATAATGAGGATGTTTGTGTTATAATGAGGATGTTTGTGTTAGAATGAGGATGTTTGTGTTAGAATGAGGATGTTTGTGTTAGAATGAGGATGTTTGTGTTAGAATGAGGATGTTTGTATTAGAATGAGGATGTTTGTGTTATAATGAGGATGTTTGTGTTGGCGAGGTAAGAAGGCGAGGTAGAAAAGAAGATGCATTAACAGGGGATCGAGCGAAGATGACGAGATGACGGCGAGTAACTGAAACTTAACTAGAAAGGAAAATAAGTGAAAATGTTCATGCTTTCTGAATGGCGCAGAGATGAAACAAAGATAATGTGATAAAAGGAGTTGCAATAAGACGACAGCAAAAATTTAGGAGGGAAGCTAGTCCTGTAAAGCCATGCATACGAAGAGCGACAAAAAGATAAGGATCCAATGGGTTGAACGGGAGGGGTGGAGGACGATTAGGTTTGGTAGTCATCTGGATCACACTACCCTACCTTCAGGTTAGCGGAGCTGAGCAGCGCAGTACCGGCCAGCGCTTCGTCAGCTGGATCACACTACCCTACCTTCAGGTTAGCGGAGCTGAGCAGTACCGGCCAGCGCTTCGTCAGCTGGGTCACACTACCCTACCTTCAGGTTAGCGAAGCTGATCAGCGCAGTACCGGCCAGCGCTTCGTCAGCTGGATCACACTACCCTACCTTCAGGTTAGCGGAGCTGAGCAGCGCAGTACCGGCCAGCGCTTCGTCAGCTGGATCACACTACCCTACCTTCAGGTTAGCGGAGCAGCGCTGTACCGGCCAGCGCTTCGTCAGCTGGATCACACTACCCTACCTTCAGGTTAGCGGAGCTGAGCAGCGCAGTACCGGCCAGCGCTTCGTCAGCTGGATCACACTACCCTACCTTCAGGTTAGCGGAGCTGAGCAGCGCAGTACCGGCTGACCGGCTGTACCGGCTGTACCGGCTGTACCGGATCCGGCTGTACCGGATCACAGCGCTTCGTCAGCTGGATCACACTACCCTACCTTCAGGTTAGCGGAGCAGCGCTGTACTGGCCATCGCTTCGTCAGCTGGATCACACTACTCTACCTTCAGGTTAGCGGAGCTGAGCAGCGTAGTACCGGCCAGCGCTTCGTCAGCTGGATCACACTACCCTACCTTCAGGTTAGCGGAGCTGAGCAGCGTAGCACCGGCCAGCGCTTCGTCAGCTGGGTCACACTACCCTACCTTCTGGTTAACGGAGCTGAGCAGCGCAGTACCGGCCAGCGCTTCGTCAGCTGGATCACACTACCCTACCTTCAGGTTAGCGGAGCTGAGCAGTACCGGCCAGCGCTTCGTCAGCTGGATCACACTACCCTACTTTCAGGTTAGCGGAGCTGAGCAGTACCGGCCAGCGCTTCGTCAGCTGGGTCACACTACCCTACCTTCAGGTTAGCGGAGCTGAGCAGCGCAGTACCGGCCAGCGATTCGTCAGCTGGATGACACTACCCTACCTTCAGGTTAGCGGAGCTGAGCAGCGCAGTACCGGCCAGCGCTTCGTCAGCTGGATCACACTACCCTACCTTCAGGTTAGCGGAGCTGAGCAGCGCAGTACCGGCCAGCGCTTCGTCAGCTGGATCACACTACCCTACCTTCAGGTTAGCGGAGCTGAGCAGCGCAGTACCGGCCGACCGGCTGTACCGGCTGTACCGGCTGTACCGGATCCGGCTGTACCGGATCACAGCGCTTCGTCAGCTGGATCACACTACTCTACCTTCAGGCTAGCGGAGCAGCGCTGTACCGGCCAGCGCTTCGTCAGCTGGATCACACTACCCTACCTTCAGGTTAGCGGAGCTGAGCAGCGTAGTACCGGCCAGCGCTTCGTCAGCTGGATCACACTACCCTACCTTCAGGTTAGCGGAGCTGAGCAGCGCAGTACCGGCCAGCGCTTCGTCAGCTGGATCACAGCTGGCGAAGCTGGATCTACCCTACCTTCAGGTTAGCGGAGCAGCGCTGTACTGGCCATCGCTTCGTCAGCTGGATCACACTACTCTACCTTCAAGTTAGCGGAGCTGAGCAGCGCTGTACCGGCCAGCGCTTCGTCAGCTGAATCACACTACCCTACCTTCAGGTTAGCGGAGCTGAGCAGTACCGGCCAGCGCTTCGTCAGCTGGATCGCACTACCCTACCTTCAGGTTAGCGGAGCTGAGCAGCGTAGTACCGGCCAGCGCTTCGTCAGCTGGATCACACTACCCTACCTTCAGGTTAGCGGAGCTGAGCAGCGTAGTACCGGCCAGCGCTTCGTCAGCTGGGTCACATTACCCTACCTTCAGGTTAACGGAGCTGAGCAGCGCAGTACCGGCCAGCGCTTCGTCAGCTGGATCACACTACCCTACCTTCAGGTTGGCGGAGCAGCGCTGTACCGGCCAGCGCTTCGTCAGCTGGATCACACTACCCTACCTTCAGGTTAGCGGAGCTGAACAGTACCGGCCAGCGCTTCGTCAGCTGGATCACACTACCCTACTTTCAGGTTAGCGGAGCTGAGCAGTACCGGCCAGCGCTTCGTCAGCTAGATCACACTACCCTACCTTCAGGTTAGCGAAGCTGAGCAGCGCAGTACCGGCCAGCGCTTCGTCAGCTGGGTCACACTACCCTACCTTCAGGTTAACGGAGCTGAGCAGCGCAGTACCGGCCAGCGCTTCGTCAGCTGGATCACACTACCCTACCTTCAGGTTAACGGAGCTGAGCAGCGCAGTACCGGCCAGCGCTTCGTCAGCTGGATCACACTACCCTACCTTCAGGTTAGCGGAGCTGAGCAGCGCAGTACCGGCCAGCGCTTCGTCAGCTGGATCACACTACCCTACCTTCAGGTTAGCGGAGCAGCGCTGTACCGGCCAGCGCTTCGTCAGCTGGATCACACTACTCTACCTTCAGGTTAGCGGAGCTGAGCAGCGCAGTACCGGCCAGCGCTTCGTCAGCTGGGTCACACTACCCTACCTTCAGGTTAGCGGAGCTGAGCAGCGCTACGTCAGCTGGATCACACTACCCTACCTTCAGGTTAACGGAGCTGAGCAGCGCAGTACCGGCCAGCACTTCGTCAGCTGGATCACACTACCCTACCTTCAGGTTAGCGGAGCTGAGCAGTACCGGCCAGCGCTTCGTCAGCTGGATCACACTACCCTACCTTCAGGTTAGCGGAGCTGAGCAGTACCGGCCAGCGCTTCGTCAGCTGGATCACACTACCCTACCTTCAGGTTAGCGGAGCTAAGCAGCGCAGTACCGCCAGCGCTGACCGGAGTGCCAGCTGACGGAGCTTCGGCAGCGGTCTGCAGCAAACAGACGGACACAATTACCTCGACGTTTTGGAATGATGTAAAATCAGCATTACAATATTCAGTAATAATAAAACCGTCGAATATTCCCACAAAAAAAACTTTAATGCATCAAAGTATCGTACGATTATGTGATGTGGAGGAACACTTGCCATTAAGATGAAGGATAATAAGACGGTGGTGTTGTGGATGGAGCTGTTCAGCTGTTCTGTTCTGGATGGAGCTGTTCAGCTGTTCTGTTCTGGATGGAGCTGTTCAGCATATCATTTGCAGATAACGGTAGATGATTTCGTTACTAATATGTGATTGCCCACCCACTTGTTAGGTAAAAAGTAATGGAGGGGATGCCTATAATGGTTTTGTGAATCAAACTTATGGTGCTGGTATAGTGACACTACTCGTACTTTTCGAATGTGTATGTTTATTTATCACCTGACAATCTTAGTCGTCTAGCAAACACAAAGCTATAAAACAGGTATATACTTTCCTATGATAGCAATAAGTTTGACTTCGATGTAACCCCAGTCAATATGCTGATGCTGATTGGCAACAACCAATCTGCATCATAATTTAAGGTATAAGGCGAGTAATAGTAAGGTGACGCAATTCCTTAAAATCAGTATCAGCAACCTGATAAGTGCGTGTTCAGACAATAAAATTAAACATTTAGAAATAAAATATGGCAATTCGGACTCAATCTCTCTAAGGTTTCTCAAGTGAACGGCTGAGATCATCATTCTATGATGTGATTTGAAAATGTAGCTGAATAGGATAACTTTTGCAAACATTCAAAGGCAATTGTCAAAATAGAATTAATGCTTGCACGGTATTAATTGGAAATTTGCCTTACAATCTCATCAAATAGGACACTAATAGGTACACAGTCGTAGATAGAAACTCATTAACCCGCGCCGTGCCGGTGCTCGGCGCCACCTTCGCCGTCCCGGCAGGGGGGCGGGGCGTTTCGACGCCCCCCTATAACTCGGCTCCTATGGGACGTAGACAAAAACCAAAACCCCGTTCGAAAGCTCGCCAAAAATGCATTTTGAAACTGGTTCTGACAATGTTTTGTCAGGTCAATATTGAGGTCACCAGAGGTCATCAAGGGTCAGATTTTCAAGTTTTAGGACTTCGCTCCAGAAATTCCCAGATAGCACAAGAACTATGATAGCTAGGAACAAACACAAGAAACCCAATGGAAAGCCTATCAAAATGCAATCCACAAGATGTTCTCAGATTTGAGCTCCGGTGAACAGTTTAGGCACCAGAGCTCATCAAATGTCAAAAAGGCTATTTTTTAGTCAAACAGTTTTTACAAATATCTTTTTACCTAACAAAGATGGGAAATAATTTTTACGCCATCGTGTTTGTCTCGTCAAGGCGCCTCGTACTATATGAATGATGACCATGTTAGGTCAACTTGGAAGTTTGACCTCAGCTCAAGGTCAAGTGGTAACCCAATTAGGTCATGTTGCACATTGGGAGGCGTAACTCGACGAGACAAACACATTGGTGCCAGTTTCACTGATCTATCTTGATTTTGTCGATATTTATTGCCAACAAAGTGTTGGTGAACTCGGGTGACCTCATCTGACCCCGTAGGGATCACTGAACAAAAAATGTACCTGGAACTTCAAGAATGGCCTATGATAACATGATCCAAAAGGAATTGGGCTGATATAATTCGTATCCTCAGAAAAGGAAGCATTTGATTACTTCTCCATTGACTTATAATGGGGAGGCCACGAAATTGACCCGAACTTAGGTCACTGATATAAGAAACCGAGATACATGTATTGTAGGTACTATTGCTCTTATGAAATCCTGTAAGTTAGAAATCCATCGGCCAAAAACTGTGGCTGTGGTGCGACCGAAAGCATTTTTGGAGGTGGTCACGTGACCTGGTCTGGTGACCTGACCTGAGATATCCAGAGTTATTTTTTAAACATAATGTGCGCAATTGAAGGCCGAACAGCTGTGCCAAAAGCGGCGGCGCTGCGCGCAGCTGTTTTTTCTCTCTCGCTATCCTCGAAAAACCTTAGGGGAGAGGTCTAAACGCAGAACCTTACGGGAGAGGTCCCCCCCGGCACGGCGCGGGTTACCACCCCCGTTAATACCTCAGTGGGCGTCTCAGCAGAACGCACCTGTTGGTTGTATCCGTCGTCAGCGGACACGGCCGGTTGGTTGTGCGATCCGTCTGTCTCGGCTCTCTTCTCACTGTGCCCCCGAGCCGGCGAGCTGGCGACCCCGGGCCAGGCGCGAGCTGGCGACCCCGGGCCAGGCGCGAGCGAGGCGACACCACAGCTGCCGCTGACAGGTGATGGCCTGCACAGGTGATGGCCACGGCACACTTGTCCCACAGCCGCGCCAATGTGGGCTGTCAGTAGGCGTGTGTGCAAACTGTCGGTCTGTCGGTCTGTCGGTCTGTCGGTCTGTCGGTCTGTCGGTCTGTCGGTCTGTCGGTCTGTCGGTCTGTCGGTCTGTCGGTCTGTCGGTCTGCCTGTCGGTCTGCCTGTCGGTCTGCCTGTCGGTCTGCCTGTCGGTCTGTCTACCGCATGTCATTATTTGTCGTCTTTAATCGTTTTGCCCTTAATCTTCATATTTTGCGTCTTTCTGTGTGTTTATGCTTCCCGTATTCTGTGCCTGTCTGCCAAGGTGTGTATGTGTATCCGTGCTTGTGCCATTCCTGTGTCTTTGCTTCCATCCATCGGCGTAGGAACGGCGCATGATCCCCCACTTTTTTGTTGTTTTTTTTGTCTTTCATTTGGCTTAACCCTATTCCTTGCGGGCGGCTAGAATTACGTTAACGGGGAGGGGCAGATTCTGCACCCCCCTCCCCCGATATCTCGAGAACCGGTCGGTCGATTTCGATGGGACAAAAACCATTCGATTCGTCATCAAAAGGTCTTGCTTTATGTACCCCTAATTTTTTGTTTGTTCAAAAATGGGGGACCAGGGGGCAAAAAATACCAAATTTTTGGGTCGTTTTTGATTGGTCATTATGGTCATATGGTTTGACCGATTTGCATGCAACAAACGTTTATGAGCTTGCAATGTAATGATCTTCAACATATCAAAAGACAAGTACCCAAACCAAAAATCATGGGCATATTCAGGGGATGTAAAATTGGGGAATTTTCTGAGACCAAATATGTGCTGTTCGTGCTTGTTTGCTCTATAATTCGCTGTAATTTGTTAAATGTAATATATTGCACATAGGCGGATCCAAGTAAGCAACGTGGGGCACCATGCGTGTAACATTTTTATCATCTTGCTAATTTGAAGTTGGACCTAATTTGAGGGAGGGTATCACCTCCCATTTTTTTTGTTGTACCTGAGTGCGCCTATGCCCCAAAATATGTACAATTCCTCTATTTATTATGCATATTGCAATGACAATGTTTCTCACGCATTTTCTGCACCGCAAACTACGAAGGAGGTGTGCCCGCACAACCGCATTCGTAACACCCTCCGCAAAACAGGAGCCTGGAACCGTCTCTGCTAAGTTGATTTTTCAAAAAATTGGCAAGACATGCACTATTCAATTTTGGGAAAAGTCACAAAGTTTCAAGACGCTAGGCCTAACCGTTTAGAAGCGGCAAGTGGAAAATCACCGGGAGGGGCAAAATCTTCCCCGCAAGGAATAGGGTTAATGAAGAAAAAATGAGACAGCAAAAGCTAGCTCAAGACGAGATTAGCTCAAATCTGCAAATAAATATGGTGTTTGGGTTTCTCTCAAGACGAGGTCAAAGTCGCATTGCCCCTCCCCCACTGCTCACGACGCTCCTGCGTTTCTGCTTCGGCATCGCTTTTGTGTCTAATGCTTATATGTTTGCGGAAACACTTGCCTGTTTGAGATGCCGAACTATTTGTAACCTAATGTGAACGCCAATATGGCCGAGCCAGCCGGCAATGATTAATGTCACCGACAATGGCATCATAACTGTAACCTAATGTGAGCGCCAATATGGCCGAGCCAGCCGGCAATGATTAATGTCACCGACAATGGCATCATAACTGTAACCTAATGTGAACGCCTATGTGGCCGAGCCAGCCGGCAATGATTAATGTCACCGACAATGGCATCATAACTGTAACCTAATGTGAGCGCCAATATGGCCGAGCCAGCCGGCAATGATTAATGTCACCGACAATGGCATCATAACGAGCCAGCCGGCAATGATTAATGTCACCGACAATGGCATAATAACGAGCCAGCCGGCAATGATTAATGTCACCGACACCGGCATAATAACGAGCCAGCCGGCAATGATTAATGTCACCGACACCGGCATAATAACGAGCCAGCCGGCAATGATTAATGTCACCGACACCGGCATAATAACGAGCCAGCCGGCAATGATTAATGTCACCGACAATGGCATAATAACGAGCCAGCCGGCAATGATTAATGTCACCGACAATGGCATAATAACGAGCCAGCCGGCAATGATTAATGTCACCGACAATGGCATCATAACTGGAATTTGTCGCACACATACGAATAAGAGAAAGTAACGAAGCTGTGGTTTGATGTGTACTGTTTAGTGATCAGTAAATGCTGGCATACGATCAAACACTTGTGTTGTGTAGAAGAGATTCACTGTAATCGTAATGTCGGTCTGATGGAGTCTGATGAAGAGATTCACTGTAATCGTAATGTCGGTCTGATGGAGTCTGATGGAGAGATTCACTGTAATCGTAATGTCGGTCTGATGAAGTCTGATGGAGAGATTCACTGTAATCGTAATGCCGGTCCGATGGAGTCTGATGGAGAGATTCACTGTAATCGTAATGTCGGTCTGATGGAGTCTGATGGAGAGATTCACTGTAATCGTAATGTCGGTCTGATGAAGTCTGATAGAGAGATTCACTGTAACCGTAATGTCGGTCCGATGGAGTCTGATGGAGAGATTCACTGTAATCGTAATGTCGGTCTGATGGAGTCTGATGGAGAGATTAATTGTAATCGTAATGTCGGTCCGATGGAGTCTGATGGAGAGATTCACTGTAATCGTAATGTCGGTCTGATGGAGTCTGATGGAGAGATTCACTGTAATCGTAATGTCGGTCCGATGGAGTCTGATGGAGAGATTCACTGTAATCGTAATGTCGGTCTGATGGAGTCTGATGGAGAGATTCACTGTAATCGTAATGTCGGTCTGATGAAGTCTGATAGAGAGATTCACTGTAGCCGTAATGTCGGTCCGATGGAGTCTGATGGAGAGATTCACTGTAATCGTAATGTCGGTCTGATGGAGTCTGATGGAGAGATTAATTGTAATCGTAATGTCGGTCCGATGGAGTCTGATGGAGAGATTCACTGTAATCGTAATGTCGGTCTGATGGAGTCTGATGGAGAGATTCACTGTAATCGTAATGTCAGTCTGATGGAGTCTGATGGAGAGATTCACTGTAATCGTAATGTCGGTCCGATGGAGTCTGATGGAGAAATTCACTGTATGTATGTATGTATGTATGTATGTATTCGTAAAAATATCCACATCGTGGCTCTTCCGATTTCAGAGTCAATACAGTAAACACAATTATAAAAGCACAAATCAATAAACACGTTTAAAATAACTACACTCCATCACCCTTTAGCCATCTCAGTACACCCGCGTGAAAAAGACCGGGCGACTCGACTATCCTAAGCTGAGCTGGTAGACGGTTCCAGGCGGTGGTGGCCCGACATAGAAATGATCGGCGAGCGAGCTCCGTGCGCACGCGTGGAGTTTGCAGCATCATGCTCTCTGATCCCCGCGTGGTCCGGTCGGATACGTTTGCACGAGGCAACACAAGTGCGCGCAGATGGTCAGGCGACTTCGGCGACCTCAGTATCTGGTAGAGTACCACCAAGTCACGTTCAGTCAGCAGCTCTTCTACTTTAAACCACTCAAGTGACTTTAGAGAGGGCGAAATGTGTTGTGACCTTTTCAGTCCTGTGATGATTCTGGCACCAAAATTTAAAGCCTTCTGTATCCTATACTTTTGAGTTTTTGAGCAGCTTCCCCACACAGTCAGGCAGTATATGATGTGGGGATGAACAAGCCCTTCGATTATGGTCTGTTTTGTCTCGGGTGGTAATTGATGGCTCAGCTTCGCCAATCCCACCAGTATACTGTAGCAACGCCTGGCGATGGCAGATACTTGGAGTTCCCAATTTAAACCAGGGTCTAATATTACCCCGAGGACTTTAACAGAAGAAGAAGGTCTGATGTTTTGCGATCAAAAACGTATTTCAAAACTTTCGTCAATGGGAAGTCGCTTAGATTTCACAACCAAAAGATCTGTTTTAGTGGGATTAATTTTGAGACGATTTTGCGTAAACCAATTTAGGGCAGTGTCCAGCGTGGTCTCCACTCTGACACGGAGGTCACCAACGTTAGCCGGAGTATCCGCATCAATAAATTGCGCGTCGTCTGCATACATAATGAGCTGGCCATGGTGAATAAAAGAAGTCAAGTCATTTGTGAACAATAAAAACAGAATCGGCCCCAAAGTACTCCCCTGTACCACCCCGTGCGTCACTGGGAGCGGCGTCGAACACCCTGCTACACGCTGCGCACGACCCTCGAGCCACCCCCGGAACCAATGGTCATCAACACCATACCATCCGAGCTTCTCCAGGAGCCGGCAATGCTGCACGCTGTCAAACGCCTTGGACGTGTCAGTCGTCGTCAACGTCGAGACGAGGCCACGGTCCATGTTGCTAATAAGCATGTTGACAGCACACAACATCGCTGACTCCGTGGAGTGGCCCGGACGGAAGCCATGCTGTTCGGCGCACATGATGTGATGCTCGGTTAAATATGTCGACAACTGGTTTCCGACCACTCGTTCACAAAGCTTACCTACAATTGACAATATCGAAATGGGTCGAAAGTTGTTTGGCTCGCAACGGTCGCCACCTTTGAACAGAAGAGTGACAATAGCAGTTTTCCATGCTGCCGGTACATCGCCAGATACAAGTGAGCTGTTTACGATGTACAAGAGGTGTGGCGCAATTACAGGAAAAGTTAATCTAATTAAATGCACAGTGACACCGTCCTCGCCGCTCGCCTTTGACGCACCCAGCTGACCCAACGCAGCCGACAGCTCGGGAAGAGTTGCCGGCCTGACACGGAAGGAGCCCGCGCACACGCGTGGGGGACGGGGTAGCACCGTCTCCCCCTCGTCAGCTGCCGCACTCAGCGCTGCGGCTGTGTCCGGCCCCACGGACGCGAAATAGCGGTTTAAACGGTCCGCCCACGTGGGATCAGCGGAACCGGCGGAGCTCGGCTGCGGCTCTGGCTTTTCCGCAGACACGATATACTTGCGTATATCTTTCCAGTGAACTGTTTTCGAGCTCTTGAATTGTTGCCTGAAGTGTGCTGTTCTGGCGGCGGCAAGTCGGTCTTTGACCGCGTTCCGCAGACCGCGGTACGCCTGCCAGGTGGTGGAGCACGAGTTGTTATCCTTCTCAGCTCGGGCATTGTCTCTCTCACTCATTATCTGCCTGATGTCCTCGTCCTCACTCACCCAGGGGCAAGGCCGGTTTCGGACCTTGATCTGAGTGAGCGGCATGTGCTGGTTTATGAGACCGTCCCACACTGTCAGCCATGCGTCGTATTTTTCGGATGGTGACAGGGCTCCATAGACGGATGACCAGTCGGCTGTCAGTAGGTCTAGGCAGAGATGGTCTTTGTCGAGATGCTTTGTAGACCTCACGGTGATCTCACGAGGTGCGCGTCGATCGCGTGCTCCCGTCACCCGAGTGACGATCAGGGCATGGTCACTAATGTCGCACGCGACCACCCTGGTCGAATCGCACTGTAATCGTAATGTCGGTCTGATGGAGTCTGATGGAGAGATTCACTGTAATCGTAATGTCGGTTCGATGAAGCCTGATGGAGAGATTCACTGTAATCGTAATGTCGGACTGATGGAGTCTGATGGAGAGATTCACTGTAATCGTAATGTCGGTCTGATGGAGTCTGATGGAGAGATTCACTGTAATCGTAATGTCGGTTCGATGAAGCCTGATGGAGAGATTCACTGTAATCGTAATGTCGGACTGATGGAGTCTGATGGAGAGACTCACTGTAATCGTAATGTCGGACTGATG
>JAXIVJ010002754.1:45000-95000 GCA_036785665.1 Chirona hameri | reverse complement strand
ACGGAGCGCGTTTTCCTAACTTTTCACCAGCATGTGATAAAAACGTATTTTATTATTGTATTGTAATTCTTATATTGTCCGTATGTGTTTTGAGAGTAGCGCTCTTGGCATCTCTGCCATCGCTTCTCTCTTAGCTTACGCCGTCTCGCTAAGGCTATATGTGAAACAGTGGACTGTGGAGAACACGAGCCACCAAGACCTGCTGTTTCACGGAGTTAAAAATTCAGCAAGTTCAGACTGGCAAGTCATTGTGCGACGTGACTCACAGCTCGTGACCAAAGCACTCGGCCCCGTGCACCACTGAACCAGGCTTCTGATTTATCTTATAAGCATCGGTGGTTCAGTGGTAGAATGCTCGCCTGCCACGCGGGCGGCCCGGGTTCGATTCCCGGCCGATGCATTTTTGTTCCTGCTGTGGTGGCAAGACAGTCTTTGATCGGTTCAGTTCTAATGCTACAGATTATAGTTCACGCCATTTACAGGAGTACGTTACAGTAGTAAGTTCGCTTGGAGTAGGCCGAGCCGGATATTCTTTTATGGAAGACTAAAATACACTCAAGACATGCCAGTGTTTAAATACGAGGTTGATCGATCGCTTGGCGTGATGCTTGAGAATACTTAATCATTCTTGATGCCACTGTCTGAAGATAGCTTTATGTACAGACCTACCTTATCCCGGAATGTAAAGCTGGACTCGTCAAATCCGGGCAGTCATCGTGTGACGTCATATGCCACACGCATGATTCCACACGTCACACGTATGACGTCACACGTCACCCCACCCCACTGGCACTGACCCCGCCTGTGTTGTAGTCCTCCAAAGTCAGGCAATTGGCTCCAACTATTAGTCTGACATTCATGCACAAGTGGCTGCACCACAGCATCTCAAATGAAATACCGTGGCCACCGGCCCCGGTGCGATCCTTTGTTCAGGTACAGAAACTCCTCAGACGGACAGCAGCAGGACATCCCATAGAGCAGCAGGACACGCGGAACCAGTTCCAACCAATAACTGTCGTCAGTGGTGCTATGAATTATAAATGCAATGACAACAATCATTGATATACATGCTGAAAAGGTATAGACAAATTCATGATTGACCCGCCATTGACTGGGGATGGGGCGTTTAACGCCCCCCCCCCCCCTGAGTAATATTCGTAATATATCAGCAACCAATAGAGCTATCAACGTGAAACTTCGAGTACCTTTTTCTAAATCACGTTTACGTCTTTTGTGAAGAAATAAAGCAATTTCGTCGAAAAAATCGAGTGATAGCGAATTTGGACACCAGTTTTACACCAAAATCAGCTAAACGTTAACAGACCGTACAAATACCATATTTTGAGCGAAATGCAATCCAAAACTTCAAAAGATAGAAAATAGCAAGTGCTACAAGATGGCTATCTCGGATTTTTTGCAAATATTGGTGTGTGACCCCAAAAAATGCAAAACATCGATTTTTTGGAAAAATGCCCACAAAATCAAATTGTGTTGAAGGTATTAAAAAACCGAATGTATGTCAGAGAACCACATATGGGCAACTACCATACCACATTTTAAAATGATATCATTTTTGACTGACTTACTCATGCCATATAAAGTATGAGTAAATCATGACGTCATATTTTGGAATTGCGTTCTTGGGCTTTTATGGACCAGATATAGACAAATAAATGTCAGCACTGTATTTCTGAGACACAACTGATCTAGAAACATGCCTTAGTCATGTATATTTATCAATTTCAAATTTTGACCTTCAGTGACCTAAACCTGACCTGAACTTGACACTAACTTCACGTGAATGAAGTCAGGTGGTAAAACGACTATCACTAACTATCGAATTGTACGTGGAAAATAACCCATAAAACATGTCTTGGATGATTTTCGTTGATATTTTGCACATAGCAGTGGCGGATATACAGTTGATTGAGCAAAATGGGTCCCCCCAACAACCCCCCCCCCCCAACAACAACAAAAAAGAGAAATATCGGTAGGAAAAAGTATGTTTTTGCCCCCCCCCGCCCCCGAAACCGATCTGTGAGGTTGGGATTTTTGTCCCGGTAAGTCGTGATTTACGCCCCCCCCCCCCTCCCCCTCCCCCGCTCAACAGTGGCGTCGCCACGGTTTCGGAACTTTTACGCGGGCACATCATGTCATCGACAGTGACGTACTCAGGATTCACTACAGGAGGGGAAATTTTTTGCTCAGGGGGGGGGGGCATAAGGTACCCTCACAAAAAACTCACTGGATTTGGCCCACTTTATGTTTAGAGGGGCACATCTTGAGAGAAAGAAAAATCGGGAAAATATAATAAAAAACATTTTTTTTTTACCAAGGGGGCACGTACGGACCTTCAGGGGGGGGGGAGAATTGCCCCCACCCCTTGGGTACGCCTATGGTCATCGAACACCTGGGGGGGGGGGGGGGGGAGGAGGGTAGGACGTCGATTCCCATCTATGAAATTCTTACGAAGATTCCTAATTTTTTTGTCGTAAGAATTTTCTTAAATCGGTATTATACCATCTCTCGAGTAAGTGGCCGAAATTCTGCAGTTGACTCGCGACCGAAACTTGCCCTTCCCTATAGAAAATAGCTTGCAGCTATTGGCTTTTAGTCCCCTTAGAAATATATGAAAGAGATGGGAATCCCCAAATTCGTAACTTGTCGGCAGAGTCGCCTCCTTACCTGTGCGAGCGTGTTCCGACCTTCGTCCGTCCTGTGAGACTGGAGTGTGATCGTGAGGTGTGACTGCGTCTGAGTGCTGTGGGAGCCCGCTGTTCTTCGGAGATCGCGGGGTGTCGAGTTCGTCGACTGTTCGGCGCTGAGCTGGTTGCCTCGCTCGGCCCGCTCAGCCATGTCCCGACTCGGCGGCGGCCGAGTCAATAATCATACTTGATTATTGATTTCACCGCTGAGCCCTAGATTGGGCCTCTAACTTTGTTTGCGGTAACGTCTTTACGCAATTAATTGTCTACTCGCCCGAAACTCTCCGAAGTCGGACAGCATAGTCTGGACCACTGGCGGATCCAGCCTCTCTCCGTGGGGGGGGGGGGGGGGGGGGAGGGCACCTTTTTGTGGCAAAAGAGTATCCCTATTTTTGTCTCCGCGGATTTGGGCCGGTCACCTTACTTTGGTATTCGAGCTTAAGAAATTAACTTGTCAAATTCACAAGCAAAATGTGGATTTTTTTTCTTCTCCCAAATTTTTTTTTGGGGGGGGGAGGGGTCAAACAAAAAATTCGAAATACGAGGCAGCCATAATGAAGAGAATGTCATTTGCTTTCTTTTGACGTTTTATATTTGCAATTTGCTTCAAAACTCTATTTTCTACGATTTGTCAAACATTTATCGTTTTTCCACCTAAAATACCATGACATGACATCATAAAACGTAATTATCTCTCAAAATACTACATCAATTTCATTGAATTTTGGTGTGAAGACGTAGAATGTATGTCATGCAGCGTAAGGTACTGTAGGTTTGACATAGTGTTCAAGATATTTAAAAAAAACGGGAGGGGGGGGGGGGGGGGGGGCATATACATACACCTGGATATGAAAAACTCTACGGATTTCGGCCACTTTATTTTATAAGGCTCCTTTCTTAATTTTTTCTCAACTTTTGATTAGCTGGATTAGACCAGGACCCTCAGTATGGGGCGGCATTTGCTTCTGCGGGGGGGGGGGGATTTGCTTCTTGGGACGCCTATTGTCCGGTTTATACAGTGTCAGTTCTGTCCATGGTGGCGGCATTTGTCAATGGGCAATGGGCATTTGTCCAATTTAGAGGGCGCCTGTTTTACCCCGTGGGGGCGGCATTCGCTTATTGTCCGGTAGGGCGCCTGTTCTGCTCCATGGGGAGGCATTTGCTGCTAGTGGCGCCTATCCTGTTCCTAAGTCGCCATTCACTTATAGGAGTGCTAATTGTTCGATTCCCAGGAGTGTCTGTCAGTAGCGTACGTAGAAATTTACAAAGGACCAGGTCATTGCCTTGAGGCCTGAGGTGCGCCACCCAATCGTAAGGGGCGCCATCAATATTGGCGAAAATTTTGAAGGGGGGGGGGGGCGTCTCTCCTTCCGCACCGTGCGGAAGGAGAGGCGCCCCCGTCACTAGCCGGAGGGGCGCCGTCACTGGCTGGAGGGGCACTGTCACTGACCGGAGGGGGCGCCGTCACTAGCCGGAGGGCCGCTGTCACTGGCTGGAGGGGCGCCGTCACTATCCGGAGGGGCGCCGTCACTGGCCGGAGGGGCGCCGTTACTAGCCAGAGGGGCGCCTTTACTGGCCAGAGGGGTGCCGTCACTGGTAGAAGGGGCACCGTCACTAGCCGGAGGGGAACCGTCACTGATCGGAGGGGCGCCGTCACTAGCCGGAGGGCGCCGTCACTGGCTGGAGGGGCACTGTCACTGACCGGAGGGGACGCCGTCACTAGTCGGAGGGCCGCTGTCACTGGCCGGAGGGGCGCCGTCACTGACCGGAGGGGCGCCTTTACTGGCCAGAGGGGCGCCGTCACTGGTCGAAAGGGCGCCTTTACTGGCCGGAGGGGCGCCGTCACTGGCCGGAGGGGCGCCGTCACTGGCCGGAGGGGCGCTGTCACATTCCGTACTGTCCGTATAGGTGGTTGTGCCCCTGCTGAAATTAATGGTATTTTAATTTGGATTGGCGTTCTTTGATGCAAAGGGGACCCGGGGCGGCCTCATCTGCCGGGGCTACATTATCGGCGAGAGGGGCGTTTCAGCATCTTTTTAAAGGAAATAGTTCACCTTCGGAACATTTTTCAGAACACGATTTTATTATATTTTGTAATACAGTTTCTTTTTTTCTTTTCAAAAATGGTCTTACATCGCGCCAATTCAGGACAGAATGTCGTAAATGATTAATTTGATGGTGTGCGTTATTAAAGACATAAAGACAGAAGAAAAGTGCAACAAAGAGCCTCTTGGGCCCATCCGAGGTTGCACCCCACCCCACCCACACCCACCCCCCCCCTCCACCAGTCTCGCCCCCTTCAAATCACCTTACTCTACCTGCATAAAAGAAGGCTAATCCCACGAGTATTTATGAACTAATCCCTTCTCTGTAAAGTATTTATCTAATCTAATTTTGAAGGAAGCAAGTGTCACTGCATCAGCGACATCCCCTGGTAGCATATTCCAATGTCCTACAACCCTTCTACTGAAAAATGACTGTCGTAGCCTAGTCCTACTTTGTTTCATAATGAGTTTATGCTGATGACCTCTACCTCGATTTTCCCTATTGAACTCAAACATACCCTTTAAATATCCAGAATGCTGACTATTTACAAATTTGAAGACTTCAATTAGATCTCCTCTTAGCCTTCTATATCTAAGTGAAAACATACCCAATTTCTTTAATCTATCTTCATAAGGTAAACTACCAAGACAATTAACCATTTTTGTTGCCCTTTTTTGAACTCTTTCTAACAACCAGCAATCTTTCTCATATGTTGGAGACCAGGCTTGTACACAATACTCCAAATGTGGGCTAACGTATGCACAATACAGTTTTGTTATTACCTTTTCACTCTTGTAGGAAACATTTCTGTTAATGGCCCCTAGCATTCTAAGTGCCTTTTTCCTAGCTTCTACAACCTGGTCTGACGCTGATAGTCTATTGTTTACCACGACACCTAAATCTCTTTCCTTTTCAATCTGCTCCATTTCTGCCCACCCATTTCATACCTATGTTTACTGCTAACCCGTCCAGCGTGCATAATCTTACATTTACTCAAATTGAATTTCATCTGCCATGCTTCAGACCACTCAACTAGCTTGTCCAGATCTGATTGAAAACATCCTGATCATGTTTTCCTCTAATACTCCTGACAACTTTTAGATCGTCTGCAAATTTCAAGACTTTGCTGTCTATACTGTTCTCAATTGCATTCACAAATATTATAAAAAGCAATGGGCCCAGGACTGAGCCCTGTGGAACCCCACTGAGAACCTCCTTCCATTGTGATTGGCACCCATTCAATATAACCCTTTGCTGGCGTCCTGAAAGCCACGTTTCTATCCAATCCAGAATCTTGCCCCTGATCCCATGAATTTTCAGTTGCAACCCCAGTCTTGTATGGGGGACTTTGTCAAATGCTTTACTGAAATCAAGAAAAGCTACATCTAGCTGTTTACCCTGATCAAAGCTATCTGTTGCAACATCCAAAAACTCCAGAAGATTAGTTAAACAAGAACGGCCCTTCCTAAAGCCATGCTGTGTATCCTTGATGAGTTCATTTTGCTCCAAGAATTCAACAATCTTATCTTTGATGATTGATTCAAGCACCTTGCAGACTAATGAGGTCAGACTAACTGGTCTATAGTTTTCCTCTTTACTTCTATCTCCCTTTTTATGAATAGGAACAACATTTGCTCTTTTCCAATCAAGTGGAATTTTACTATCTGCAAGTGATTTAGAAAATATTATGGCTAATGGAACCGACAACTCCCTTTCAGATTCTCTTAAAAGTCTAGCATGGATTTCATCAGGTCCTTCTGCCTTGTTAGGCCTTACTTTCTTTAGATATTCTAGAACAAGTTCACTACTTATGCCACCTAGCTCTCCTATAGTCTCCTCTGTCTCTAGCTCAGGCTGAAGTGCTGCAATACTACTCTGGTCCTCGATAGTAAAGACAGATTGAAACTGATCATTAAGCACTTCAACCATTTCACTGTCCTTGCTAACTAACACATCATCTACCTTAAATGGACCTATATTTTTGGAAACTGTACTTAACTTATAAAAACTGAAGAACTTCTTACTATCTGCATTACAATGTCTAGCTAAATCAAGTTCCTTTGCCCTTTTAGCTGCTCTGACCTTTTTCTTAACTGAATTTCTTGCATTCTGGTAGGCCTTCTGATTTATATCTAGTGAAGATCCCTTCAAAATGCCAAATGCACTTCTTTTAGCTTGTATAGCACTCCTTACTTCTGGGGTAAGCCAAACTGGATTGCCCTTGGTTCTGTTACGTTTGTGCCTGAGGGGTATATGCCGATTTTGAATTTGGCTTAATCTAGCTTTGAAAACATTCCAGGCCTCACATGCATCTAAACCTGCCAACTCAACGTTCCATTTTATCTGTGCGAGGTCATTTCTAATACCATCAAAATCAGCCCGGCTGAAGTTTGGAACCATAATAAGGTTATCTTTGGGCCTCATTTCTGATGAGATATTGAATTTAACCATATTGTGATCACTGGTTCCTAGACCTGCACAAATACTTATGTCACTAACTAGATCACTGTTGTCTGAGAATACAAGGTCTAGAATGGAGCAATGTCTGGTTGGCTCTGTTACAAACTGATGCATGAAAAGCTCCTCTTCAAAGATTTGCCTATACAACCTACACTCATTTGTTTCCTCTGCTATACTTTCGTATCCTCTTAAGTTCAAATCTCCCATAATAAGACACTGAGCCCGAAAGTTCCTACATATTTCCTCACAAATATCTTGGTCTGTTTCAGCTTGGGAGTTCCTTGGAAGATTCCCTGGTCTGTAAAATGCACCTATCCTCAACCTTCCTCTGTTTCCTGTACCAATTTTAATGTCAAGCCAGATTGATTCTACTTCTTTTACTTTACTAGAATCATCAACTCTAGTAGTGCAGTACAAGCTATTTACATATACAAACACTCCGCCTCCCTGCCGTGATTCTCTGCAGTATGAGAACATGTTATACCCTTGTAACTCAAAATCCTGTAGCCTATCCCTATTATACCCCTCACTAACCCATGTCTCAGTTACACAAATGATATCAGGCTTTTCAAGGGCAACATAACACTCAAACTCATCAAATTTAGACCTAATACTTTGGGCATTCAGCAACACACATGTGATCTTATACTTTGAGCTGACTCTACTAATTCTGAGGGAATTATGATCTACTGTCCTATTCTGACATGAACTTCTACCAATGCTTACTTCCTGATGCCCTAGTACTAGCGTCCCTGACCCCCCCCCCCCCCTCCTACCTAGTTTCCCTGAATGACACTTCTGTAGGCATCTCCCAAAGCCCTTGCCCCCTCATCTGATAAGTGAAGCCCATCCTTCATATAGTACCTATGCCACTCATAGAACTGATCCCATAAGTCTACATAACTAAGCCCCATAGCTGAACATAAGTTCTGAACTGAGCTGTTCACAGACAGAGCTCTCGAGTACCACTCCTCACTGGCTCCACAGCGAGGGAGGATGCCAGTCACAATGACTGGTTTCCTGGACTCCTTCAACCTCTGCAGCAGGCTCCGGTACTCCGCTACTATTCTCACACTCTGCCTAGGTCCTATGTTGTTCACCCCCACCTGTATTATAACTGTCTCCGGGCTACTCCTACCAAGTTCTGCCTCAATGACAGGGCCCATATCAACTACTCTTGCCCCCGGTTTGACTATACATCTGTCCCTCTTCCCACAGAATGTTCGCCTTAAGGGCCTTACCCTTGAGTCCCCAACCACTAAATGCTGAATCTCTTCCCTGTCACTTTCAGCTGCTGACTCTAACGCACTGAACCTATTTGCTATTGTAACCTGCTGATGTTCCCTGGGGCTGTACTGCCTGACTCTACCCTGAACTTTTGTCCATCCCTCCTGATCCCCTTCCCTCTTCCTCCTCCAGATTCTGCTACCACCCTCCATTACCCAGCACCCCTCCTCATCCTTACTGTCTGTGGCCCTAGCATTACTTTCCACAATGTTGAGTCTCCAGAAACGTGACCCTCCAACACACTTCCAAACCCCAGCCGCACTATCCACCTTTGCCTTATCCTTCTCCCTTATGCCCCTATCAGAACTACCACTGGTCCCTGATCCTGTAGGCTCCTTTTCTGACCCCCTAACCACGATCTGCACATACGTTCCTTGGTCAGGAGCTACACCCTCCTGCGGCTCATCTCTACACCTACTTACTTAACTGCGCCTCAAGCTCCGCTACTCTAGCCTGGAGGGCCTCTAGCTCTGCTACCTTCGCCTGCATCCTAGTCATGCTCATTTGAATACACTAGTAACTTAGGTATATAACTTAGGTACTATGCACTTTTCAATACTTTACTAACTTAACTTAACTTTTTTTGTTTTTTCTTCTTCTAAACCTTAACTAGATCTAGGTAAAGCTAGTGACACAAATCAGCTATGAGTGCACCTAATACTAGACTAAATATCTAATCCTTAAATAAACTGAATACTAAATACACCTTAATTATCCCTAATTTTCTAAAATATCTACTTATCCAACCCTGCAACTAATAACACAAAAAAAGACTAAGACAATTTTGGTGCACACAAGCTAGAATGAAAAGTCCTTTAAAAAGCAAGTAAGAGGTAACAGCTAACTATGAATGCTTAAAACTAATACCTAAACGATCCACAAAACTAAATATCTAATCCTTATATCTAAATATAATGTGGTTCCTCAAAAAATACACAAAACAACAGAGCTATCCAACAGCTACTTAGCTTGGGTAAAGCGGGGTTCACATGAAACGTGACTTTCGATCCACAAAACTAAATATCTAATCCTTTGGTCTGCGCATGCTCCCTGGCTGTGCTGGCACTTTCAGACGGTACGGTACATCATATATGCGCCGCATTCCTTCGTCAAAAAGTCAAATATCTTCGGCTGGAGAGACTTTTCAGCCAAGAAAAGTTGCAGATAAGGATTTCTCAACACGGGCTACAAAACTGCTATTTCAGTTCAAAACCCCATGTTGAAGGTGAACTATTTCCTTTAACTGGGGTGGCCAAAGTGCCGTCACTGGGGATTATTTATGACTGGGGTGGAATTTGCCACCCCAGTTACTATGTTAAAATACGCCCTGGGGTTTCTTGTCCGATTGCATTCGTTTCTTTATTTGTTTCCTGAATTTGGTCCAGTTCATTTAGTTCGTACGTCCTGAGTCAGTGGAGAGAAAATACTTCATTTAAGCGAAGAAAGAGGGGAAATCCCCTAGCAAAGCTGCCATATTGCGAATAAAGCGCCACATTTGCCCTTTCAATAGCGCAGCGGCCTTGAGTATTTTCGAAGTATTTTGATTTGTGTTGGTGATGAGAAAGGTGGGTGGAATTTAAGCCTGCTAAGAGATTATTCGGCTTTCTTATAATTGTTTACGTTCATTATCATTACGTTCGGCATTAAATATTTACAGATTCGATTTGCTGTATCGTATGAGCATGAGCCCATTTCAGTTGGGAAAACTGAGTGGAGCAGATAACAAAAATGGATCGAAAAAAAAATGGATCGAAATGAGGAGCGATGCTCATAAGGACATTTGTTCTAAATTTATATCAATTGTGGTACATTCTCACTTTCAAACATGTCATAACCACAGAAGAAAGGCCCATAGCCACAATATTTTTCTTCCAAGATGAAGCAAATGAATATCCCTTAATCAATTATGTTTGTCCTGGGAGCCTGCACAATTCTTACTTTGGCTTGTTTGGAAGCAAATATATTCCATTTGGATGAGCCAGCTACTTGTGCAATCTAAATTTGGATTAGCCAACTGGTTGGCGATATAAATTTTGATCAGGCAGCTGTTTGTGCGATCTAAAAATGGATCACTGCCAGAATTTGATGCTGTGCAAAATCAATATTTAGATTGCAGTATCTGAATGAATGAATGAAAGCCAAAATAAACTTTTCATAGTTTGATTTTCATGTTCTGAAAACAGTTTAATGCTTCTCCTTGGCACTCTTGTGGTTCTAACCTAATAGTTAACCTAATAATGTTGGGTAATAGTTCAGTAATTCACCTCCCAGTTAATGGTGTTCATGATCTTGAGGCCCCTAATAGAAGAAGAGAGGGTCGTATTCCACTTTTGCACACCTTTTTATAGGAAAATTTAATATTTTATACTAATAATACACGTCTGATTTCATTAGAACTGCACTAACAACAGGGACATTACCTAGCAATACTAATTTGTATCACCTGTCAATCGCCTCAGCCAACTGCAACAGGACTCTGCCATTACAACTGAAATGTAAACAACGTGAGCTGTTTTTTTTTGTGTGTGAAATGCAACAGATATGTATCCAGTAAGGTCACATTGTGGTAGCGGTCGCTGTACGGCCGACCTTCGGTCTCAAATACAAGTCCTGCGCTCAGCCTGGAACGAAGGTTTAGTGAGAGCGTGATAGGGTTTAGTGGTCGACCAGTACATATGATGTCATATGACAGCCTTAGTATGTGACACATTTATGTGCCCACGTTTACATTTAATTATAATTATTGTCAGGTAAATACTGAGAATGTCCCTGTTTTGAGTGCAGTTCTGATGAAATCAGACGTAGAATTAGTATACAATATTCAATTTGCCTATATAAAGGTGTGCAAAAGCGGAATATCGCTGAAGAGAATATTATTATGACAGACATAAAAGTGTACCAGTAATACCAAAGCTATGTCACCAAAACCAATTCATAACCAAATCTGACCTAACCTTTATAGCAATTACGGTCACGGACCCACATTTAAAACGCTCCTCTCGCATTCGCTCAATGTGCTACAGAACCTACCGGGGAGCTGTTGCCCCCGAAACCCCCAGACCATCTTGTTGACAGTCAAAGATAAACTACTTTCAGTCTGTCATAATATTACTGTCAGCTGACTACTCTTCTATTAGATACCTAAAGCACACCATAAACTGGGGAGGTGAATTACTGAACCTTATCTCTGAACCTTAATCTCTTGGTAACTTTGATATTGGCATTTTAAGTTAGGTCTGCAAGCATGCCTTAATATGGACATAAACAATATATTTATTAACCAATCTATTTTTGTATCTGCTCCCCTCAGTTTTCCCAACTTATTTGGATTTTAATTTTAATTACAATGTTACAAGATAATTGATTTGTAATGGTTTTGCAGGTAATGTAGTGTAGATATAGGTCCAATTGATGGACACCTGAAACTGTTGGAATTTTCATGATAATTATGGGTATCAGTGCTTTATTGTGACTACTGTATGCCACCAATAGCACAAGTCTCACATTTCAGCATGTCCACTGTTACTGTTGTTTAACTTTCATGCATCAAATGTTCATTGAAGTATGATGGGGTAGACAACCATTATTACAGACATGAAAAACACTGGAATTGTCATGCTATTGGCAGTGTGGAAAATACTGACACACTAAAGAATCCCAACAGCATGACAAGTTCAGTGTTGTGACAAAGACATACAATACAAGTGCAACAAAGAGCCTCTTGGGCCCATCCGAGGTTGCCCCCATGACCCAGATGCGCCCCCCCCCTGGGACCGCCTCTGCTTTATGTTTACAGTTCCTGTTGCACATAACTCTTTATGATCTGTTAATTTTATCATTCGTATAATACAGTTCTCTGAAATGGGAGGGGGGGGGGGGGGTCGGAGTGTGACCCCTTATATGGTCGTGGGAGGTTTTTCAGGCGGTCACAGGTAGAGCTGCCAGAAGTCCTTAAATCAAGCACAACACAGCTGCTGGTATGGATTGAGTGATGAACCACTGAAATATTGCCATGTCTGAGTTGGACACAGCCAATGAACCACATGGTGAATGCTGAACACATATTTATTTTTCCCTTAACCCGCCATTGGCGGGGGGGGGGCGTTTTCGCCCCCCTCCCTGACGAACTTTCGCAGTAGCTCAAAAACGAATAGCGCTATGGACGTGAAACTTCAGATACTTCTCCTACATCAATTATACGTCTTCTGTGCAAAAATGAAGAAATTTCGTAGAAAATTTCCCGAAATATAGCGAATTTAGTGACATCACTACGCAAGAGTTTGACACAAAAATCGCTCAACTTTAGCAAATGCCATATTTGAAGCAAAATTCAATTGAAAAACGTCAAAAGATAGTACATGGCAAGGGTTAAAAAATGGATATCTCGGATTTGTAAAATTTTGGTTTTTGACAAAATGACCCCCCCAAAAAAAACAATAGCAAAAATTCCCTCAAAATCAAAATTTTAAACATTTTTTTAAAAAAAAATCGGAAGATATGTTGAAGAACCACATGTGGACAATACCCAAACCGAATTTAAAAGCAACATCTTTATTTTTGACCGACTTACCACTCCCTAAGTATGAGTAACTCATAACGTCATATTTTGAAATTGCGTTTTTGTTTGGCTTTTAGTGATAAACAAATAAATGCCTGCACTGTATTTCTGAGACAAAACTGGTTTAGACACCTGCCTTTTTTATTTAGATTTATCAATTTCAAATTTTGACCTTATGTGACATGATATTGACCTTATATGGTGTCAGGTTGTGAAAATGACTGATACTATCGAATTATACGCGCAAAATAACCCATACAACATTGTCGCATGGCTTTCGTAGACCTGTGACCTTTTGTGACTTGACCTTGACCTTGACCTAAACCTTGATCTTTGCTTACAATTTCACTTTTGCTTATGTGGGATATGTAGTATGCCTTTGAGAGCAGTTTGTGCGATAATAGTCGCAATCTAAGGCTTTGGATGGAAAGTATGGCCCAAAAACTCATATCTCAATTTTTACCTTTGACCTGCCATGCGATCTTAGTTGGAAAAAATCCGCGTATGCTTTGGATGTGTCTCATTGAGAGCTTTCGATTGCCGCCTTGCGCGTCTCGTTGCGGTTATTGGTTCGGAAGATAACCAGGGGGGGGGGGGGCGAGAAACGCCCTAGCAGCCAATGGCGTTCGGCTGAGACCCCAGCCAATGTCGGGTTAAGAATGTCTTTAGGGAATAAATTAATCCCGTCACTGAAATGACTAATCTGATCACCGAAATATCTGAACATATCACCGAAAATAAATGCAGCCAAAATAACTAAATATACACCGAAACCCTGCTTTTATCACCGAAACAGCTGGTTTTATCACCGATGCTACCACATCAACGCATTCAGTAATATGGTATAACAACTACCAGATGCCTTTGGGAATAATTTATTTGCGTAACCGATTAATTCTATCGTAACCATTATTTGCGTAACCAATTCGATTATGTTACTACATTTTTCCTGTCACACCAGGCCGCCCGCCAGACTGCCACGGCCAGTGTCTGTTGAGGCCCCAGCTTAGTAAATATTACGTCTACGAGATATTTGTCTACGAGATGGTCTGGGGTGGGTGGGGGTGATAGCTCCCTCCCCCCCCCCCCCCCCCCCGGTAGGGCCGCAGCGCAGCGAGTGGAGCGTTCTAAACGTGGGTCCCTGCGACCGTGATTGCTGTAAAGGTTAGGTCAGGTTCGATTATGTTATTATAATTTGTATTGCCACACCAGGCGGTCCGCCAGACTCTGCTGACTGCCTGCTGACTTCCGCCAGACTCTGTCCATTGTCCGGTGCGACCCCAGCGTAGTAAATATTATAATCAGTGCTGCAAGCAATTTCGGTGATGGTTCAAGTCAATCCGGTCATGTCTTAGGTCATTTTGGTGTCATATCAGCCATTTCGGTGATATCAGCAAAAAGGTAATGTTTAAATAATTTCGGTGATGAAATGGTCAAAACGGTGATGGATAAGCAATTCGGTGATTTTAAGTCATGTTAGGTGATGGAATAATACCCTGCCATATCTTTACCATTTGAGTAGAAGCAGAAATGTGAAAGCTACCACCCGCCCATGTCGGGAGACCCGAGTTTGGTACAATTTCAGGGCGCTCTGAAAAGCGCTTAAATCAAGATTATGATACGATAGATACAACTAATGTTGCCGAATGAAATTCCTTGTGAATTAAGTTATGTTCACATTCTTCTTACGATATTTGCGGTTACATCGTTCGTTTTACGTTTTAATTATACTAACATAATCGCATTATTTTCTATCAGAATGGTTTGTGCTCTCCTCCGTGGTATTTTGTGTCTGGCTTCAGCTGGCGCTTCCGTGTTAAATAAACGGGAATGCTTAAATGTAAATGGTAAATGAAATAAAAGGCGCTGATCTCTCGCCACAAAGCAATGGCATGCCAACTCACCAGTAACTTCGTGTCCTGCCGCTTAGCTAACCCAGATCGTATCGATGTCTGCAATTGGCAAGCATTCAGTTGGCAAGCCGTACTCCAGCATAACACAATATGTCATTGGTTACCAGCTAGCACACGGCACGGCTGCTGCTGGTGGTTACCAATGGTCGAGATTCATTCAAAGAATAGACGATGGTTCCTGTGTCAAACTTAGTTTCCAGCTGCTGCCAGCCTTCTCAAGAAGCATTCGTTACAACAGCTGTCTTATAACTTGTGTTTTCTAACCGATTATTGTAACAGAGCTTAACACGAGTAACGGAGGTGTCGCTCGACATGTGCTGAGTCTACGGAGGGAGCTCACAGACTTCAGTTTTTTTTACTTCAGTTTTGGAGATAGCCAATTGCGATGAAAAATTGCTACTATCGTATCGAAGCCCTCGGAAGTGTGGTCCTTGGCAGCTTTCGCCAAACTTCAGCAGATGTTTTTGCTTCCTGACTTTATAAATCTCTGCCAGTGTGTGACAGGTTTTCGTCTCTCTGCCCACGTATGGGTGCTGACTGATCTGTGTTCGGCAGGAGCTACCGACGGCTGCCCCCCCCCCCCCCCCCGCTGTTGGTCTATCCACCTCTGGGTGCGGACTATTGTCTCTGTGTTCGGCGGTGCTACTGTTGACTGCCACGCGCTGTATATCCCTCTATACAGCTCTGGGTGCGGACTTCAGTGTTCTGTGTTCGGCAGGTGTGTCCGGCGCGCTGTTACCGTCGGCTGTCCCCGCTGTAAGCCTCTCTATGTCCACCTCTTGGTGCTGACTGGGCGCTCTGTCCACCTCGGGATCCTGACTGTAGTGCTCTGTGTTGGGCAGGTGCTGCCGCCGGCTGTCCCTGTGTCCTTGTTGGTGCTGACTGTAGTGCTCTGTGTTTGGCAGGTGCTGCCGCCGGCTGTCTCTGTGCCCTTGTTGGTGCTGACTGTAGTACTCTGTGTTGGGCAGGTGCTGCCGCCGGCTGTCCCTGTGCCCTTGTTGGTGCTGACTGTAGTGCTCTGTGTTGGGCAGGTGCTGCCGCCGGCTGTCCCTGTGCCCTTGTTGGTGCTGACTGTAGTGCTCTGTGTTGGGCAGGTGCTGCCGCCGGCTGTCCCTGTGCCCTTGTTGGTGCTGACTGGGGTGCTCTGTGTTGGGCAGGTGCTGCCGCCGGCTGTCCCTGTGCCCTTGTTGGTGCTGACTGGGGTGCTCTGTGTTGGGCAGGTGTGTCTGGCGCGCTGCTACCGTGGGCTACCACGCGCTATGACCAGCTGTCCCCACTCGGCGAGCACTAACCAGGTGAGTCTTTGGAGATAGCTTTTCACTTCACTGGCTTTGGGTCGATCGTGTGCGATGTGTGTCGCAGTAGGACTGTTGGCTTCTCGCTGAACAGTGAGCAGTGAACAGTGTTCTTTCGTGATTGCTCCATGATATTCCTTGCGACTTTCTGAGTTTTCCATCATGTGACAGAGCCTTGATTTGTTTGAATTGATCACTGAAAGATCCTAAAGGGAGTACGTGAGTTCAAGAAGGAATGTCGGTTATCGTAAGATAAGAGAGCTAAGTAAGCCCTTGCAACTTTTCCATTAAAACAGCTGCAGCTACACTCCGAGTTTTCTGAGAATAGTGGCGATTTGGAGTACAAACTGTGTCTCAGGTCTCAAGTTCATGACCCTGTCAAGTGTCAGCATTAGCAATGCAAGTGGCAGCACAATGCGTTAGATATTTTAATATTACTTGGAAGTTACCAGATGGACCACATTTTTGCAGCCTGGTGATCAGATTAACCTTCTCGAATTTTGCCGCTGATTGTACCATAGTACGATACTCCATACTAGCATAGTATTGGATTAATTACGAAGCTAATCCGTTATCCATGTTCGAATGGATGTTGTTGATTTGTGTAACCACACATGGTTGGTAGGTATATACCTGGAGTCAATGTGTACATTGCGGCAGCTAACATAAACGTATTTCGTATTTTATGTTCACCTATTAGTACCAATTACGCAGTGCGTCATTGCGCCACCCGATTCGTAACATATACAGTAACTTCTGATCCCTTGTTACCAGTGTCATCGTGATTTAATATTTCCTCTAGAGTAACCGATCCACAGCTGGTCAGTGCGAAATGAGTTATCATCATTGTGATTTGGAATAGCGATGTGGCCCGTCACTTAGGCTCCCGAGAGCTGGAGAGTGGCAGTTGGCTCCGACATCAGAGCCGGGTCCGCATTCTCTTACGCTAGCTTAAAATGTTTGGGACACTACGTCGCTCTGACAGCGTCCCGTTGTGAAGTAGCTGGGCCACTATTCCATTTTACTTGCTTGAACCCGAAAGCAACGGTCATTGAGCGCCAGAAACGCTCAGTTCTGCCCCATGTTCAGTGATGAAGTGACAAACGGATCAATGACATCGGTCCTCTTCACGTCCAGATCACCTCCAGATCACCTCCAGATCACCTCCAGATCACCTCCAGATCACCTCCAGATCACCTCCATTTCACCTCCAGGTCACCTCCAGATCACCTCCATTTCACCTCCAGGTCACCTCCAGATCACCTCCAGATCACCTCCATTTCACCTCCAGATCACCTCCAGATCACCTCCAGATCACCTCCAGATCACCTCCAGATCACCTCCAGATCACCTCCAGATCACCTCCAGATCACCTCCAGATCACCTCCAGATCACCTCCAGATCACCTACAGATCACCTACAGATCACCTCCAGATCACCTCCAGATCACCTCCAGATCACCTCCAGATCACCTCCAGATCACCTCCAGATCACCTCCAGATCACCTACAGATCACCTACAGATCACCTACAGATCACCTCCAGATCACCTCCAGATCACCTCCAGAGCGCCTCCAGATCACCTCCAGATCACCTCCAGATCACCTCCAGATCACCTCCAGATCACCTCCAGATCACCTCCAGAGCGCCTCCAGATCACCTCCAGATCACCTCCAGATCACCTCCAGATCACCTCGCTCGTGCACTGTGTTTCATGTCACAGTGTCTGTTCTTCGGACAGGTGTGCGCTCCAACGAACACTTGTACCGGCCCGGTTGGCTGCTGATGAACGAATCTACTTTTTGATCAATTTAATCTGAGCCTCTTCAGGCGGTCACAGGTAGAGCTGCCTTGGCGTTTGGATGGGCTTATGGGATCAACATTTTCCGCTAAGCAGAGCTTGATGTGTGGACCCTACTATCCGGTCGCGAAAATCCTATTCACCGGCAAGATTTAATGTCCGACGTAAAGCTAATCTGCGCCGATTTAATCTGCCCAACGGAGTTGCACAATTTCGGTCTACGTCAGAGCCTCGTGCACATCACTCGCCCATACTTTGCTTACCCGTATAATGAGATACATGCATGATTTGCTAAGCTTCCGAAATCCGAGCCGTTGGCACGCCTGGTCGTCTTTCATCCGATCGGAGCGTTGGCTGCAGAAATCCGTTCGGCACCAGTCGTCGGCGGCCGCGCCTGTCGGAAACACTCGATCCGACCTTCGACGGGTAAAAACTGCTGCCGCTGGCAGTGACAACGGTGGCGGCGGTGGGGCGGCGCCAGTTTGCCCTGTCGGCTCGACACCGCCCGGCCCGTCTATATGTGTGGGGGGGGGGGGGGGTTCGGCCCCCGCTGCCCGTCCCGCCGGGGCCGGTCCTGCCCAGGGTAATAGAACGGGTAGAACATTAAGGAATGTAACGCCCAAATGAATTAGACAAGATATAATTTTTATCGTAATTGTTTTGTCTATTATACATTAAAGGTATTGTTTGCTATCCATAACTTGTATTTCCATAGATTATATCTATATTTATTGAATTCAACTCTAGCAAATATACGAAGTAGTAGTCGAAGTAGTGTATATTTCAGTACATGTAGCAGCATTTGGAAGCGGTCATATTAAATTCTACTACGAACTAGTAGTCGAAGTAGTGTATATTTCAGTACCTGTAGTAGCATTTGGAAGCGATCAGCGGTCGTTCCGACATTTTTTAACCCCCAAGCCCATTTAACCATTTTACGCCCGGAATATCGAAAAATGGTAAATCGAAACGTTGTAGCTAAGGCTTGTAGCTATCTGTTCCATAAGTCAGATTTAAAATATGTACCATAGGTTACGAGCCAGCCTCGTCTGCAAATAATCGATTAACATTGGAACCCTATGGTGTAGTAGGTTTTTAACGCCCAAACGCTCGAGTGCTGCCAACTGTTACTGGTGGGGGCTGGTCCTGCCACCCGCGCCACCCGCGCCGCCGCGGACTGGCCCAGTGATTGATACCGTTCTGGACACCTGTTGGACCGCCGCTGGCAGAGGAATCTCACGTTCCCGGGACGCTGGATCCAACTCACGCCCCTCACGCCCCGGCAGTTAGCGGTTTAACGGTCAGCGATTGGCGTCCAATACTCGGTCGGTAGGACCGAGCCAAGTTCGGCCGCCATTTGCGCGGCGGCTTGTATTTGATGTACGTCTTTTCCGTGTTTTACATTATGCACGCGGCCGAAGCCTCCTGGATGCACAGAGGAGGCCATAATTGATCGTTTGTATCGATCTGCGGTCGAGGCACCGGACTGCTGCTGCAGGGAGACATGCATTCCTGAAACAACATCGAGTGTATTATTCAGCATCTCTTTATCATTACCGAGGAGTCGGCATCAGCTGTCAGACAGGAAACACCGGCCGCTCCATTGCTGTGCGGATTTTGAACCGCTGCGAAACCTGTCCCTTTCGTAAGGATCAGATGGCGTGTGACCGCCGAGCCGACACTTAAGATCCGTCGCTGATGACCGGGATCAATCGTGACCTGTCGCGAGTCATTAGCTCCGGCGGAGTTGATCGCGTTTCGATCCCCGAGCACGTCGTGCGGAATGAGGACCGGCGAATGTCAAAGGTCATGTGTTTAACGCACTGATTAACATGACGCTGATGACTGATTAACATGACGCTGATGACGGAAGCATGCAATCATGACGCTGGGACACCCATGGCTCCCATTCATCGGCATTTCGGTATTTCGGGCCAAGTGCATCGCGAACCGTGAAACACAACATTCTGTCTGGATTACACAATTTCCTCGAAGGTTCTATAATGTTCACACCATACGTTTTCATGTGTTGCATGTCGCTCAGTCTCGAAAAATTAGCACTACATACAGCACCAGGGAATGCAATCAATATGCATGCTTGCGGGGTTTACAAACAATTACGGGGGTTTGGAGACCGTTTTGTTAGTCAACGAAAGCTAGTCGATGAATCAAATATTATTTATCATATCTGGAGACTGCATTGTCTATTTTTATCGCCTGACTGATATTTCGTCATTTTTTGTTTTTTGTTTTGTTTTTGGATGGGACTTCGGAATCGGTATTTGGTCTTTAAATGATAACGTCAACATACTGCCGCCTTTTTCGATACTCCAGTGTGAGTTTGTATTTCTGTTGTGCGCAGCATGTATTTAATTTAGTCAAAATATCAGATCTTGCATTCCTTGAACATCATGCAACGGAAGGTTTCAGATGGTTTGCGACTGAATCGTGACCATGTGCTGATGTAATCGATCAGATGAAGCTGCCAGTGCGTGCTGAACATATCTCATTGTTGCCAGGGGATGTTGGCCAGCAGCTGACCGACTTCCTGGTCCGCTGGAAACCCTCCTCCCTCCCTCGGGCTAATCTGATACACAGCATCGGCAAGCTCGCAAACATTTGTGCTAGCTGCTAATACTATTTGGGCTAATTGTATGCAAAACGCACGGCAAATTATTGTTGGGCTACTCCTTGACCGCACTGCGATGTTTGCAAACTATTGGCGGAAACAAATATGATTTGTGCTGTTTCACGCGCCTTGAATTGCTTGTCAGATCGTCCATCGTATCCACTCTACGCTGCCCAGGCCGGCCTGGCGTCCGGTTCCGACTGTAACCACGCCGCGCCGCCGCCGGCTCTTCCGCGTCCCAGCGTCGTCGCCGGCGGCGGGGCGGCGGGGCGGCGGCGGCGGCACGGCCGTCAATGCGACGCTTCCTCTGCGCCGGGATCGACCGGGCCGGCTCGGAGCGGCCGGGAGCGTGTGGGGGCGGTTCCCGGCAGTGCCGAGCGAGCGCAGTTGACGGCTTCCTCCCCGCTCCGGGCCGCCGCTGGGGGCAGCGGCGCGCACTGCAGCCTGGCTCACCGACCACCCACGCTCACGGCTGCCGTGTGACCGCCAGGGTGGAGCTCTCAGCTCGGGCAGAGAGCTCAGCGCCTGCAGCTGCACTTCCTCCCCGCCGCGGCAGCGGGCTGTGGAGAGAGAGATTGATCTGTTGGCCGTGACCCGGCGACGGCCTGTCGGGCCGGCGACTGCGGCGACTGCGGCGACTGTTGCTCCGGGGCGTCTGCACCTGCTGCCGCCGTCTGTCGGATCGTCTGGCCGCCGTCTGTCGGATCGTCTGGCCGCCGTCTGTCAGATCGTCTGGCCGCCGTCTGTCGGATCGTCTGGCCGCCGTCTGTCGGATCGTCTGGCCGCCGTCTGTCGGATCGTCTGGCCGCCGTCTGTCGCACGGGGCCGCCCGTTTTCTAATCAATAGCGTCTGGTGTACGGTGTGCAACGCGCACGAGTTATGATGCGGACGCGGTAGCGCCCCGTCCAGCTTTGTCGTTACGTAGCGTGGGTCGGCGACACTGTAAAAATGATTGTGAGGGCCGACTTATTGAGGGCGACGCAGGAGCTCGGGCTTGTTTCTTTTTAACTGGAAGTATTGTGAAGTTTAACTCAGTTTGCTCCGGCCAAGAAACAGATGTTCGAACTTTGATGTTGATGTGATTACGCTCGTTAATTGTTCCGTGTCTCGGGCAGTGTCTGAAAAGTTTGGGCCCGAGATCCTGAAAGATCCGCTGCATCTGGGTGTACGCCAGCCATTGTCTGCAGCCGAGGCCGCCGGCCTGAAGTTCCTGATTTGGTGTCTTCAGCACGTGGTCTCCTCTGGTCTTTACTCTGATGTGACCTGTCCGTAGTTCCTTGCCCACAGTTCCTGGTCTATGCTCCCTAGTTCGGTTTCGGTTCCTGGTCTATGCTCCCTAGTTCGGTTTCGGTTCCTGGTCTATGCTCCCTAGTTCGGGGTTTCGGTTCCTGGTCTATGCTCCCTAGTTCGGTTTCGGATCCTGGTCTATGCTCCCTAGTTCGGTTTCGGTTCCTGGTCTATGCTCCCTAGTTCGGTTTCGGATCCTGGTCTATGCTCCCTAGTTCGGTGTTTCGGATCCTGGTCTATGCTCCCTAGTTCGGGGTTTCGGTTCCTGGTCTATGCTCCCTTGTTCGGTTTCGGATCCTGGTCGTCCTGTCCTGCTCCTGCTCCTGCTCCTGCTCGCTCTGTCCTGCTCCTGTCTGGTCCGGGTCGGTGGCCTGCGGTCGGTGTTCTCCGACCCGTATCCCCTGGTTCCAATGGTTCCTCTTCCCATGGTTCCGCCTCACGGTGCGGGGTCCGCGGGATGGCGGCCCGGCCCGGCCCGGTCGGCGGAGGCGGAGGCGGCGGAGGCGGCGGAGGCGGAGGCGGCGGAGGCGGAGGCGGAGGCGGAGGCGGCGGCGGCGGCGGCGGCGGCGGCGGCGGCGGCGGCGGCGGCGGCGGAGGCGGAGGAGGCGGAGGCGGAGGCGGAGGCGGAGGTGGAGGTGGAGGTGGAGGCGGAGGCGGAGGCGGAGGCGGAGGCAGAGGCAGAGGCAGAGGCAGAGGCAGAGGCAGAGGCAGAGGCAGAGGCAGAGGAGGGGGAGGCGGCGGCGGAAGTGGTAGTGTCTGTCGGTATCGACCGTATGTCGGCCGGGAGAGCTGAGCTGCCGACAGCCGCTGCCTTCCAGCGAGCCGGCAGGCGGCCGCCGCTGCTGCACCGGAACCACATCACAGCACCACGGAACCGGAACCACGGTACCAGAGCCACAGTGTCATTTCACCATGGCACCACGATATCATGTCAGCAGAGATACAGCATAGCAACACCACAGAACCGGAACCATGACTTAGGAGAAACAGCAGGACAGCACCAGACACACAGCATGCATCGCAGCACCACGGTACCAGACACACAAATACATTACATTGTTTTTCACACAGCTGTGGTTCTCGACATTTCGGGCAGTTTGGCCTGGATTTCATCGTCGACTTTTCTCGCGTCTGTCTCCGCTTGGTTTGTCCCGTCTCGTCTCGGCGCCGTTTCCATCTCGGATATGACCGCCTGTGGTAGCTCAGACGGTATCGGATCGATCTCCACAACAGCAGACAGCCTGCGGCGATCCGGACTGAGCTGTCAGCACGATCGGGTCATTCCATCACCTCGGTGCTGGACCTCGACCTCATCGCTGTCCGGTCCCAGCAGAGTCGTGCTCCGTGCTCCGGTTTTGCTCGCGCCGTTCTGGCGCCGTGCTCTCGCCGTGCTCGCGCCGTTCTGGCGCCGTGCTCTCGCCGTGCTCTCGCCGTGCTCTCGCCGTGCTCTCGCCGTGCTCTCGCCGTGCTCTCGCCGTGCTCTCGCCGTGCTCTCGCCGTGCTCTCGCCGTGCTCTCGCCGTGCTCTCGCCGTGCTCTCGCCGTGCTCTCGCCGTGCTCTCGCCGTGCTCTCGCCGTGCTCTCGCCGTGCTCTCGCCGTGCTCTCGCCGTGCTCTCGCCGTGCTCTCGCCGTGCTCTCGCCGTGCTCTCGCCGTGCTCTCGCCGTGCTCTCGCCGTGCTCTCGCCGTGCTCTCGCCGTGCTCTCGCCGTGCTCTCGCCGTGCTCTCGCCGTGCTCTCGCCGTGCTCTCGCCGTGCTCTCGCCGTGCTCTCGCCGTGCTCTCGCCGTGCTCTCGCCGTGCTCTCGCCGTGCTCTCGCCGTGCTCTCGCCGTGCTCTCGCCGTGCTCTCGCCGTGCTCTCGCCGTGCTCTCGCCGTGCTCTCGCCGTGCTCTCGCCGTGCTCTCGCCGTGCTCTCGCCGTGCTCTCGCCGTGCTCTCGCCGTGCTCTCGCCGTGCTCTCGCCGTGCTCTCGCCGTGCTCTCGCCGTGCTCTCGCCGTGCTCTCGCCGTGCTCTCGCCGTGCTCTCGCCGTGCTCTCGCCGTGCTCTCGCCGTGCTCTCGCCGTGCTCTCGCCGTGCTCTCGCCGTGCTCTCGCCGTGCTCTCGCCGTGCTCTCGCCGTGCTCTCGCCGTGCTCTCGCCGTGCTCTCGCCGTGCTCTCGCCGTGCTCTCGCCGTGCTCTCGCCGTGCTCTCGCCGTGCTCTCGCCGTGCTCTCGCCGTGCTCTCGCCGTGCTCTCGCCGTGCTCTCGCCGTGCTCTCGCCGTGCTCTCGCCGTGCTCTCGCCGTGCTCTCGCCGTGCTCTCGCCGTGCTCTCGCCGTGCTCTCGCCGACCTGCTCCGATCGGCGCTGATCAGCGCCCTGATAGGCAATCGTGTCGATTATCGGCCGGGCGGCTCTTCGGTGTCGGAGAGGGCGGTCAGCATCGCACGTTCACGGCACGTCCAAGGCACGTCCGGCGCACGCCCAGAGCACGTGTACTGTACGGAACTTCCGAGTGGGTGGTCATTTGCTGAAAGTGAAACAAGTAAAATTGTGTCCCATGGACCATCAATTCATGCCGTTGAACAACTGGAATACTTTTATCATTTTTAACCTAATAATGCGTTGATAAGAGCCTTCCCTTCCGCTGTGGTTTTCAGCAGCCTGCATTTGTCCGTGTATCGGCCGGTGACCTGTGCAGATTGTCCAGCGGGTCGGCCGATAGCGTCTCTGTCGTGTCGCCACCCATTCTTGGCCGCCGTCTTCCCCGCCGTCGCGTCGTTCACGACCCGACCCATTCTCGGCGGCGCTCCCGACCAATCCGACCCATTCTCGGCGGCGCTCCCGACCAATCCGACCCATTCTCGGCGGCGCTCCCGACCAATCCGACCCATTCTCGGCGGCGCTCCCGACCAATCCGCCCCATTCTCGGCGGCGCTCCCGACCAATCCGACCCATTCTCGGCGGCGCTGCCGACCAATCGATAGGCCGCTGTCGGTCAGCAAGCTGTGACGGATTCGGCGGACGGCTGTGGGACCACAGCGGAATGAGGGTGCACGGTGCACGACCCGCTCGGTCCCGCCCTCGCTCGTGGCTGATTACGGACACAAGCTGGTACGGGCCGGCTTTGTCGCGTCTCAGTCCGACTCTGTGTCTGGTTAGTGTCCGGGTCTGGCCCGGGATCTTGGATCTCATCGCCGGCGGGTGGGATGGTCCGCTGGGCTGCAGCGGCGTCTGCCTCGCTGCCTTGCCGACCAGGGGACGCTGAGCTGCGCGTTTCCCCGTGCTTTCAGCGATGCTGGCGGCGGCGGCTGCTCGGCGCCGCTCGCCGTCCGCCGCACGCCATCGAGCTGCTGTGATGGTGGCGGTCTTCCGGTCCGCTGGCTCGTGCGGAGTTGTCGATAGCTGATGGCTGATGTGGTCTGGCTGCCGGTTTTCCCGCTAAACGCCCGGCTGGACTGACGTTTTTTTCTGTTGGTTGTCGGTGATAAAGATTGCCATAAGCGGTAAGACAGCCGCTTTTCCAGGAGAGTGACTGGATAAGTCAGTTGATCAGAGGCCGCGCAGCTGACACTGCGCGCCTCTCCCGTCGCCGCCCGATCGGACCGCCTGTTGGTGGCTGTGGTGCTGGCAGTCGGCCCGGGGCTGTGTCGCCGCCGTGACCTTCCCTTTGTCGTGTCTGTTCCGACAGCCAAGTGGCGGCTGTCCTAGAGGACAGCCGTCATAGACAGAGCTGTCTATTTGTCTCCGGCTGGCCGGTGCGGACGGAGGCAGCTGAGGCGGCGCGTGGCTTGTCCCCGCTAACGGATTGCGCTCGGATGCCAGCCAGGTCGGTGATCCGGTTGGCAGGCAGCGGTAGCCGCGGAATGGCAGGGTTTGTTCGGTGTCAACGGGGTCTCCGGGACTAATTGACATGTCTCTGTGACTGTCCGCAGCAGGGATCCCCCGGACGCGAGTCGCGGAACGTCAGGCGGACAGAGACGGCTCTGTCGGCTGGGTGTTTCACCAGTGATTCCGTTACAGCTGGTCTTGAAATCGGATTTAGGCCGACTAGCTGGTGTTGATGAATGCACAAATCCGTCAAATGCATCCAACCAGGGAAAATGAACAAAGTAATGCATACTGTGTTATGCAAACCATCACGCTTGCACAACACATGTCTTCTTCTGGAGTCTTCTGTCATCGAAGGCTTTGGTTACAGGAGTTCAAACTTTTTTGCAGTGTTATCGCCGGTTTGCATCGTTCGCCCGGGCTCTGCGATTGTGACGGCGGCGGACTGTTGTGTCTGTTGGCGGGCGGCGGGGGGGGGGGGCGGCTCCAGCACCGGACGTGCCGGCCGGCGGCTCCACTGGCCGACTGCCAGCCCTCCACCGTCGCCGCCAACTGGCGCTGTCGTGAATCACACGCGCTGGAATGCGCCGTGTACCGCCGCCGTCGCCAACTCCCCGGGCCGGCAAGAGCCGCCGCAGGTCCGGGAGCGACTCCGGGGTCATGTCATAACCCTGTCCTGTCCCACTAAGTCTCGCTCTGTCCCATCCTGTCCCTTCCAGTCCCAACAATCCCGCTCTGTCCCGCTTCGTCCTGTCCCGTCCCGTCCCAGCCTTCCCCGCTCAGTAGCGGTGTGTTGTATCTCCTTCAACTCTAAGCCCGCAGTCCTTCCGGAGACCTCTCGCGCGGCGCCGCTTTCCTAGCGCACCAGCCTCAGTGGCGGCGTTGGCGGCACCAGCCTCAGTGGCGGTGTTGGCGGCACCAGCCTCAGTGGCGGCGTTGGCGGCACCAGCCTCAGTGGCGGCGTTGGCGGCACCAGCCTCAGTGGCGGCGTTGGTGGCACCAGCCTCAGTGGCGGCGTTGACGGCACCAGCCTCAGTGGCGGCGTTGACGGCACCAGCCTCAGTGGCGGCGTTGGCGGCACCAGCCTCAGTTGCGGCGTTGGCGGCACCAGCCTCAGTGGCGGCGTTGGCGGCACCAGCCTCAGTGGCGGCGTTGGCGGCACCAGCCTCAGTGGCGGCGTTGGCGGCACCACCCTCAGTGGCGGCGTTGGCGGCGCCAGCCTCAGTGGCGGCGTTGGCGGCACCAGCCTCAGTGGCGGCGTTGGCGGCACCAGCCTCAGTGGCGGCGTTGGCGGCGCCAGCCTCAGTGGCGGCGTTGGCGGCACCTGCCTCAGTGGCGGCGTTGGCCGGTCGGCTAGCCGTCAGCGTTGGCCGGTCGGCTAGCCGTCAGCTTTGTCTGCGATTATCTGCTCGACTTCACTGACGAGGGACGGCTGTTCCGCTGCAGTCAGGCGGCCGTGCTCGCTGCTGCTGCTGGCCGCTGCTGGCCGCTGCTGGCCGCCTGCTCGTAGCCGGCCGGAAAGCCATCCTTTCTAGACTCGGTGGTGCGCTTGGTGTGTCTCCGCTCGGCCGCTGTCTGCGGGTGGCGGGATGGCGAATCGCGCCGGTCGGTTTCTTTCTCTGCTTTCTGTGTGGTGTCCGAGAGACGGAGGATTGAGAGATTAAGGAGAGGAGCACCTGGACTTGGCTTGAGCGCTTCCACCCCGATGATTGGTCATGATTTCGTCATTCCGTCTGTGTTGCCTCTGAATGTGTGCGCTGTATATGACTGAGAATGGCCTGCGCACACCTATGATTACTACTATCGCTGTGACAGCAGCCATTTTGTATGCCTGTCTCTGTGATTGTAGCGGCAGCGTCGGCTTGCTGGGGTTCGAACAGTACCCCGTACTTTACCCGTCTGTGAATTGAGGTGCTCTGTCGCGTTGGGTATACCTGTAACCCTGGCGTTGTCTGTATGTCGGCCGCTGTGTCCGCTGCGCTCTTGCGAGTAATACCGCGGATTGCCGCCGATTGTCTGACAACACACCGAACGTGTCGCGGGTCCGGACCTGTTCCGACGTGGCCTCTGTGACCCCTGTGACCCCCTGACCGCCCCTGAGGGTCCGCCGCCGGCCATGCGGTGGGCCAGGGGCCGGGCCGGCGCCGGGCCCGCTGTCTCCCGGCTGCCAAGTGCGACGTGGCGGGCCCGCGACCTCTGCCAACCGCGCCCCGGCTGCGTCACCGTTTGGAGAACGGCCACCCGCGGCCTGCTGCCATCTGTTGCCAACCGCGGGAAGCTGCCGGAGCGGACGGCGAGACGCGATGATGTTCGATGAGTGTGGCCGCCGCTTGCCAGCAATTAATGACCTCTGGCGTCAAACGATCATATCAACCAGAGATTCATGAGGGATAAAGAATGAATGAAATCGGCGGTCGCCATAAATTGTGTATAGGCATTTGACGTTGCCGTAACGTGCTTCAGGCCTGAAAAGATCACTCACTATGTTATGTGTTATGCACACGCTCATATGCGTTAGAGATGACGCATGACTGCAAACCCTCACAGACTACAAATGTAATTGAAGAGCGTCGCGCAGCGCACTTTTGAGTTCAGGTGCCCTGCTAGGCTGTGCCGCACATCAGGACTGTTCTGCGGTACAGTATACCTGTCCAGTCCGTATTTGTCGAGGATCTAGTGCACTGCAAGAAGTCATGTGATCCTCGGGCTACTCGCGCGGTTATGCCGCTGCTGGCATTTTCTAGATATCCACACACGCCCGGAAGTGCAGGTTACGACACTGAGCTACTTATGTTGTATTCAAGCACGTAGCCAGGATTGTTTTCGTCCAGAGGGGTGCGCGGGGTGGGGGGGGGGGGGGGGGCAGGCGGCGGCGGCCCCGCCGCCGCCGCCGCCGCCGCCGCCGCCGCCTCGAAAAGGGCCCCCTCCCGAGCGTTGAAAGGTCTCAAACAAAACGGATGAAAAGGCACATTACAAGGATGGAAAATGCAGTATGACAGTATGACATGGGCCATACCAACTTTTAGGAGCTGGAGTTAGCAAACTGCCATATCAACTTTGGAACCAGCGACACCAATTTGGAATCACTGTTGAAAGGCCCAGGGTCCCTTCAGATCGTCTAGGGGCCCCTCCGACTCTTTTTCAACGCCCCCTTTCGGCCTGTTCAGGGACTCATCTGGTATCCGCGAAAAGACATGATGAGGAGTGGGGATATATATTACATACAAAGAGGGCTTACTCTACAAGAAAAATTACAATCTGAGCTTCGGGTATATTATAACACCCTGACGAAGGGTGTTACAATATACCCGAAAGCTCCGCTTTTAATATTTGTATTGTGGAGTAAGTCCTCTGCATTTAATCTTCATCTGGGCTCTCTACGTGCTTTTGGCCCTTTCGGTCTGACCAGGGACTCCTCTGACCTTCCAAGAAGCCCCTCTTGTGTGTCAAGGGGCCCATTCGGCCTGTTCAGAGGTCGCTTCCGACCTGGCCAGGGACTGCACTGGCTGCTTTGTCGCCCTGCCGGCATGCTCAGGTGCCCTCCGACCTGCCCAGGGGCCCCTCCAGTCTGGCTAGGAACTCATCCGGCATGTTCAAGGGCCCTTCCGACCGCCCAGCGACCCTTTCGGTCTAGCCAGGGGCCCCTCTGACTTGCCCAGGAGTCCCTTCGATTTGTCCAGCGACTCTTCTGGTCGGACTGCGCTGGCTGCGTTGTGCGCCCTGCCGACATGCTCAAGGGACCCTCCGACCTGCCCTGGGGCCCCTCCGTGCTGGCCAGGGGCCAATTCGGCATGTTCAGGGGCCCTTATTACTCGCCCAGGGGTCCTTTCGGTCTGGGCAGGGGCCCCTCCGATCTGCACAGGTGCCCTTTGAACTTTCCAGGTGCTCTCTGATCTCTCCAGGGGCCCGCCAGCCTTCTAAGGGACCCTTCCGACCTGGCAAGGGACTGCGCTGGCTGCTTTGTCGCCTTGTGACATGCTCCGAGGGCCCTCCGACCTACCCTGGGGTCCCTCCGAGCTGACTAGGAGCCCATTCGGCATGTTCAGAGGCCCTTCTGGCCCACCTAGGGGCCCTTTGGGTCTGGTCAGGGGCCCTTCTGACCTGCACAGGGCCCTTTTAACTTCTCAGGTACCCTCTGGTCTGTCCAGGGGCCCTCCAACTTGTTCAGGGACCCTTATGACCTGGCAAGGGACTGCGCTGGTCGCTTTGTCGCCCTGCCGACGATGCTCACTGTTCAGGGGCCTCTCGACCTGCCCACTGCCCAGGGGCCCTCTGTGCTGGTTAGGGGCCCATTAGACGTGTTCAGGGGCCTTCTGACCGCGCTCAGGGGCCCTTTCGGTCTGACCAGTGGCCCCTCTGACATGTCCAGGGCTCTTGTGAACGTCCAAGGGGCCCTCTGGTCTTTCAGAGAGGGCCCTGGTGGCCCTAAAGGGCGTATGAAATGCTCTAACTCTCTAAAGACCACGCTTCGCGTGGCCCATGATACCGCACTTCGCGCGGTCTCGTCGGCCCTTTTCGGCGCGCCGCGCGCGCCGAAAAGGGACCTCCTGGCCTCCAGGGGGAGGGGGGAGGGAGGGAGGGAGGGAGGGAGGGAGGGAGGGAGGGAGGGAGGGAGGGAGGGAGGGAGGGAGGGAGGGAGGGAGGGAGGGAGGGGAGGGAGGGAGGGAGGGAGGGGGGGGGGGGGGGGGGGGCGGCGCATCCGCCCTTTCCCCCTTGGCTACGTGCCTGGTTGTATTTACTTTTTTTAGAACGGAACATCACCAACGTATTTTCCATTTTATTTGTTTACTTAGTGAATAAATCGCATCATTTATATGCATACAGCTGACGAATAATAAAGCAGTAAGCTCTTTGTCGTTTTTTTTTTCTTCATTGTTGTATTACAGTAGGTAACGTTCTCTGCTCCAATCTTATTCTTTAATGCCCACGACATGTGCTCGAGACAACTGGATCGTTGTCTGTTATTGTAGAAGTCGTTGACAACATTTTTCTCGGAGGTCGCGGCCCATTGGCGTTGTTTTAGAGAGACGACTCGGACATTTGGGTCAGTCGCTCTCACCATCGCTTCGGATAGAGAGAAACAAAACAACGCCATTCGTTTTATTGCTCAGACTGTTCTCTGTCTTCTGGCGGATTATCCGACGGACCTGGTGGTTTGTTTGCGTCTTCTGGCGGATTATCTTACATACTTGGTGGTTTGCTGTGCTTTTTTGTGGATTATCTGACGGACCTGGTGATATCCATTTTTTTCGGATTTTCTGACCTGCAAACTTACTCGTACCTGCTCAGCTGTGATTTAGCTGAGGCGAGACTGAGGTTGGAGGGAGGTATTGCGACAGGACTGCAGTAACGGGGCACGCGGTACTGTAGGCACACCGGCGTGTCGGCTGTTATTTCGATCTACCCAATCATGCAGACGCGGCCACCGTCACCACCCCGCCTTGTCCTGACCGCCGCCCCCGCCCCCGCCACCGCCACCGCCACCGCCACCGCCGCCGCCCCCGCCCCCGCCCCCGCCCCCGCCCCCGCCCCCGCCGCCACCGCCACCGCCACCGCCACCGCCACCGCCACCGCCACCGCCACCGCCACCACCACCACCACCGCCACCGCCACCACCACCACCGCGCTCTCGGCTCCGCGCCTAGCCTCCCCAGTTGCCCAGTCTCTCGTCTGGTATTGATCAGTGGCCAGTGTTTGCTAACGCAGCTCCACTGGAGGCCAGATCGGTGCCGGGCGGCCTCGTCCCCGCCTCCCTCTCTCCCCGTCTCCCTCCCTCGTCCTCCTCTCCATCCCCGGCCACTGGCAGGCTCCAAATCCGCGTGTTGGCACCACTTGCCATTCCGGTGCTCGCGTGGCCTCCATCACAAGCGGCGCCACTTTCCTTCTGACGGTGCCGTTTCCGGCGTCGGCGGCCCCTGACGATCTCCGCTCCCCCGCTGTTTGCCGGCTCGTCAGCCATCAGCCACGTCGGCGGCTGGCGCCGGCTGCGGCAGAGTTCCGCCATTCCGTGTCCTCTTATCTGCGTCTCCACCGGGGGGAGCGCAACTGATGTCATTTGAAACCTCCTGTCCTCAAGGATAAAGATTATCTGATTCTCCGATCCTCCCTGGAATCTAGTGCAGCGTCGGACCGATCTATTTGTCAGAAGAGACCAAGCATAAACTCTCTGACGGTCCCTGTTTACCAGGAGAGCCTCACTGAACCCTCCGAACTTCCCTGCCCTGCCGAGCCCTCCTACCCGGTGACATGTCCCGTCGGCGCTGCGCCCCATCCCGCCCCGTCCCACCCTGACGCTCCCTGGGGAGACATCCCGCCCTAACGCTCCCTGGGGAGACATCCCGCCCTGACGCTCCCTGGGGAGACATCCCGCCCTGACGCTCCCTGGGGAGACATCCCGCCCTGACGCTCCCTGGGGAGACATCCCGCCCCATCCCGCCCCATCCCGCCCTGACGCTCCCTGGGGAGACATCCCGCCCTAACGCTCCCCATCCCGCCCTGACGCTCCCTGGGGAGACATCCCGCCCTAACGCTCCCTGGGGAGACATCCCGCCCTGACGCTCCCTGGGGAGACATCCCACCCTGACGCTCCCTGGGGAGACATCCCGCCCCATCCCGCCCCATCCCGCCCTGACGCTCCCTGGGGAGACATCCCGCCCCATCCCGCCCCATCCCGCCCTGACGCTCCCTGGGGAGACATCCCGCCCTAACGCTCCCTGGGGAGACATCCCACCCTGACGCTCCCTGGGGAGACATCCCGCCCTGACGCTCCCTGGGGAGACATCCCGCCCCATCCCGCCCCATCCCGCCCTGACGCTCCCTGGGGAGACATCCCGCCCTAACGCTCCCTGGGGAGACATCCCGCCCTAACGCTCCCTGGGGAGACATCCCACCCTGACGCTCCCTGGGGAGACATCCCACCCTGACGCTCCCTGGGGAGACATCCCGCCCTAACGCTCCCTGGGGAGACATCCCACCCTGACGCTCCCTGGGGAGACATCCCGCCCCATCCCGCCCCATCCCGCCCTGACGCTCCCTGGGGAGACATCCCGCCCTAACGCTCCCTGGGGAGACATCCCACCCTGACGCTCCCTGGGGAGACATCCCACCCTGACGCTCCCTGGGGAGACATCCCGCCCTAACGCTCCCTGGGGAGACATCCCACCCTGACGCTCCCTGGGGAGACATCCCGCCCCATCCCGCCCCATCCCGCCCTGACGCTCCCTGGGGAGACATCCCGCCCTAACGCTCCCTGGGGAGACATCCCGCCCTGACGCTCCCTGGGGAGACATCCCTCCCTGGGGAGACATCCCGCCCGCCGTGCCGTCACCAGTTCAGCAACCGCGGCGCCGCCGTCGTGCGGTGCTCTGAGGCGGCGCTACCGCCATCCTTCCCAAGACGCCTGGGAACGGTCTAGAGCTGTGATGCTCAAATAAGGGGTAGCTACCGCACTCGGGGCCTTCTGGCTACTAGCCTTCGGGCGGGATATTGGCAAGGGCGGATCTAGGCGGTTTTTTTTTTTTGGGGGGGGCGGCAAATCCAGTGGCGTATTTTCAAAAAGTTGTTGAGCGGGGGGGGGGGGGGGGTAGCACCGTCAGCCGTAGTCCGTCAGCCGTCAGCGAGAAAGTGGTTGACCGAGGGTGGGGCGTCGCCGATAATTTTTGAGTGGGAGGTCGGCTGACATGACAAAAAAATAACCCCATTTGTATGCGTGTGTTTAACCCTCGCCCGGGTAGGGGGGCGGATGCCAACCCCCCTCGGTTTTCTATAATAACTCGCTTAGTTTCCAACCGATTTCGATGCTACTTTCAGTACCCTACTTTTGACAAATTTCCCACATGCTCTGAAATTGTGAATTTCTAATCCACATGACAAGTGACCTGTTTCTCAAGGTCATGTCAGGCGCAACTGGCGTCCCGCAGTATCGATGCTAGTAACTTGTGCAGTTTCCGAGTGTTTGTTGTTCAGAAGAATATGCACAGGTGTTTCCATGTGACTGTTGTGGTTTCCACTGAGATTGTGACCTCGATTGACCTTTTCAGAGGTCAACTGAGGTCATTGACCTCCGATGACCTTAGATGACTTTTTGGGCTTCTGGCGGTTTTTAGGACATTTTGTGACGCTGATTTCAAATTTGGGATCCATTTTACATAATTATATGTTCCACTGGGGTCATGCGCTTCCACAGGTCAACCGAGGTCACTGACCTCAGATGACCTGATATTACCTTTTTGGAATTTGGCAGTTTTTAGGACATTTTGTGACGCTGATTACGAATTTGGCACCCATTAAGCATTATGATATGTTCATTCACGATTCTAGCTCGATAAAATTCAATTTATACGCATTTACAACTTTGATGACTTTTGGGTCATTGACATGACCTCAGAGGTCATATAATGACCCAAGACCTTAAAATCGGGTATCAGCGGCTTCCTCTCGTCACAAGCAACACGCTCGTCGTCTTTGTCTCGAAGCTCTAGCTCAATTAGGGGCGAAACGCTAAGGGGGGGGGGGGTCGTACCAACCCCCTACCCGAACACGTAGTGATTTTGCCCTACCCGGGCGAGAGTTAAGCTTTTGCAGCATTTTTAATGTGGTTTTCATGTTATAGTAGGTACTTGTTATTTAGCGCCGCCAAGCGGCGCGAAATTTTACTGGTTTGCCTGATAAAACTCAGAAATATGGGCGGTGGGCCTTGTAGAGGATAAGAAGCTAAAAATGTCATTAATTCAATTCACCGTTACAACTAACCTAAGACGATGACGATGGTTTCGTTATGATGATGGCCACCGATGTGACGCCGCGAAGCGGAGTGAAAATGTTAATTTTAGGTCGTGGCAAACGAAATTTTAATATTGGAACCAGACCGCGAGTGAAGTCAAGCCTCAGGTAACCCTTTTCCTGGTTGCACAATGCACATCTCGGTACAATCAAAAATATTGAAATTAAGGTAGTCTTTCATATACGTATTCCTCGGATAGTAAATCACGATGACCGGTGGCAGTCAGCGCTCAATAGTACATATGATAATAATAACTATACATATGTACCGAACTGTAACAAACAAAGTTCTGGTAACAGTGCAAATGGTTTGAAAGCAGGAAGAGGCAGAGCGACTTTTCCGCGCATAAATGGTCCCTGTGGATCTGGAGGAGCCTGGGGCGAGATGGCTTGGGGAGATGGTCTTGACCTGGTCCCACTATTAGCTCTTCGGTCCAGCAAGTTGGGCACCGCTGGAGCAGCTTCCGGGTGCCGATGTCCGCGTCTTTGCATTCGCGTTGCCTTTTTCGGAACTCGGCAGACTAGCTAGCTAAACATGTAGCCCGCTTGAACGTTAGTATTGTATGAAGGGAGTAATTAATTCATTTTCCAAATTTGTATAAGCAATTGCAAATTTTGTGTCATGCCGCGAAGCGGTGCGAAATTTTAAAGTTTTTAACTGTAGATAGCTGGATTGTGACTACTGCAAAGGCAATTTTTACAACTGTACGTCCGACCGTTTGGGGGAGGGAGGGGGCAAATCATAGTTTCAGGACCTGGGGGGGGGGGGGGGGGGGGGGGCATGGTCCCTTGCCCTCCATAGATCCGCCCCTGGATATTGGCGATTGGGCATGTAAGTGAGAAATTGTAGCTGATTCGTTTGATGATGGCGCACAATCCACATACAACCCAGTCTCTACTTCACTGTCATCGCAGTATCGCAACGAGCATCAAAACCAATGCATGCTTAATGATGCTCAGCTGTTTGTTACGGTTAACGTGTTGTTATACGCTGGGAACCACCGCTTTAGCAAAGAGCAAGCGCCCAGAAGTAAGCGCCTGAAGTTATGCTGGAAGTTATGCATAGTTCCAAGGATTCCTGTCCCTAGATGGCACTAGTAGTAAGCGCCTGAAGTTATGCTGTACCGCATAGCTCGGAAGATTCCTGTCCCTAGATGGCACTAGTAGTAACCGCCTGAAGTTATGCTGTACCGCATAGCTCGAAACCAAGAACTACGGTTGGGTGAGGGCCGAGGGGGTAACGAATAATTCTGGTCATCATGAGGGTAACCACACCCCTGGCGCTGAGAATGGAAGCGGAAGCGGCTCCAGAGACGGCCTATGTACGGACCGGAGACCGCCCGAAAACATCCTGGAGACGGCTCCAGAAACGGCTGCAGAGACGGCTGCAGAGACGGCTGCAGAGACAGCTGCAGAGACAGCTCCAGAGACGGCTGCAGAGACAGCTCCAGAGACGGCTGCAGAGACAGCTCCAGAGACAGCTCCAGAGACGGTCTGCAGACAACGACAGGGGCGCCGGAGACGGTCGGGGCGCCGCCGCTCCCGTCTTCCGGGCGACGGCAATCGATGATGTCTGTCCGGCCGCCGGTGGGACGAAATCGGACACCGACGGCAAAACGACGAAATTCGATGCGGAGACGGTGGAGAAAGTCAGCTGGGTAGGCAGACATCGGGCGGGCCTGGTACCCTGGGCGTTTGTCCAACAGTTGATGTGCCGGCGACCGGCGTGGAGTACCTGTGTACTTGGATACCAGCAAGGCATTCTCGAAGTCGGATGACGCGGATGTGACTCCAACCTCGGTTCGGTGCTGGCCGCTGGCGCCGCCAGAGCACAGTGTTTTCACTCCAGGTCAAAACTGGCCTAAATTCGTAGCGTGGAAACTATGATAGGTAGAGCGACGGCTTTGGTGTGAAATGAAAGGTATGGCAATGCCAATTAATCGGAGTGAAAAATAATTTACAATTGTCATGTATTTATCAATGATATCACCATTTTTGACTGACTTATGGCTTCTAAAGTATGGGTAACTCATGAATTAGGTTTGTTTTTGTTTTTAATGACCAGCTACGAACAAATTAATTTCACCGCTGTATTTGTTAGGCAAAACTGGTCCAGGAACATGCCTTTATTATTTAGATGTATCCATTTCGAATTTTGACTTTATGTGACCTGAGCTTGACACCTTCTTCACGTAAATGAAGTCAGATGGTAAAATGACTATCACTATCGAATTCTACGTTTAAAATATCCCATAAAACATGTGTTGCATGACTTTTGTAGATATTTTGCGCATAGTGACCTTTTGTGACCTGACCTTGACCTTGACTTTTGCCAAAAATCTCACTTTAGCTGATTCGGGTTGTGTGTCATACCTTTGAGAGCACTTTAGGTGATCATGGTCGCAATCGAAGGCTTTGGATGGAAAGTATGACCCATAAACTCAAATACCTCGATTTTGACCTTTGACCTGACCGTGACCTGACATGTGACCTCAATTTAAAATTGTTTAGGGTGCTTTAAAGGCGATTTGTCTCATTGAGGGCGTTCAAATGCCGCCTTGCGCGTCTCGCAGCGATCATTGGTTCGGAAGATAACAGGGGGAGGGGGCCCGTCCGCTGCCGGGCCGAGCCGACATCGCGAACATTAACAGGCTCTCAACAGTGCTGGTGCAGTCAGGTGCAGCTGCATTTTTCAGGACATGTAGAGAATTCATTAGCCAATATTTTGGCAATGGTCTCATATCGAGCTCTAGCGAGCCATTTTTGTAGCCTTCTGTCATCAGAACCCTACTCTCCAAAAAATGTAACTTGTAATGCCAACAGTTTCAAACAAAATCAGTGAAAACCCAAAAGAATCGTCAAAAACTACACATAGCCTCAAAGAGAAATGTCTGGCCTACAATTTGATGTCAAAATTATATCCGTTTGTTGTTTCCTTTCACCCATAATCAAACAGTGAATGTTGACTACGATTGCTGCATCTGCCCGCCAAATGCCGGCACTGAAAGTCGGCTTCCTTTGCGGCCACTTGATCGTGTGAAAACGCATCCTCATTTTTTTTTGCATGGCCTATTTTGTATGATGCCTGGGCATTTGTGAACACAAAGCCAACGGCGATTTGCGTTTTAAAAATAGTTGTGTGAATTTAGGCCAGTTTTGACCTCGTTAAAACACCGTGCGGAGGTGCCGCTGGGAACGCCGCCTTCCCTGTCCGTACCGCGTGACCCATCGCCACGGAGCGGGGCGGCCGTATGTCAGGCAGCTCTGCGGCGGTCCGGCCGTGTCCGAGACGCACTGCCGAGCGGCACCGAGTCCGAGTCTAAAAGCTCGTCTCCGAGTCAGCACCAACGGCCGAGTAATCTCGCGAGGGTGATCTCGGCAGGGCGTGACCTGGTCGACCCGGGTTCACCGCTGCTGACGACTGCCGGAGTTACGGGCCACGTGCTCACAGCTGCACGCTAACCACGTGAGGAATAAGCAGCGTGGGCGTTACGCGCGGAGGTGCCACCTGTGATCGGTGGCCCCCGAAACACCGATAATAATCACAGTCACCAGTCATTTATCACCATAGCGCTACAGAGGCGCGGTTTGACACGCGCTTCACAGAGAAGGGCTTCTCAGTCACAGGACTGTACTTGCTCCGACGGTGATGGCACTCCTGGCCATATTTTCGAGAATCTTAGACCTTATAAACACATTCCAGGCACAAGAAGCATCAGTGAATAGTTCGAGTGGCGTGAAATGGCATAGTTACATAAACCATGTTGTGGTGTCTGCAATAAATATATAAATTTAATTTTGCTGTAGCACCCCACTGCCAAACATGTCGCCAGCTGGACGGCAGCACCGCTGTCAGCTCGTCTGTCGCACTGCTTGACACCGCCTGGGTACCCGTCTGAGGCGGAACCGGGCGGAACTGGGACGTATCTGGGGCGTAGCTGAGATCTGCGCAGTGTTCACGGTCGCGGCGCCCTGCTCTGTGCCGCCAGCAGCACGGAGTGCCGAGCTCGCTCGGCCATTACCTATATTGACGCCGCCGCGGCGTCTCCAGAGAGGCTCCAGAGAGCGCTCCAGAGAGCGCTCCAGAGAGCGCTCCAGAGAGGCTCCAGAGAGGCTCCAGAGAGCTCTCCAGAGAGGCTTCAGAGAGGCTCCAGAGAGGCTCCAGAGAGGCTCCAGAGAGGCTCCAGAGAGCGCTCCAGAGAGGCTCCAGAGAGCGCTGCTGCTCGCCTGGTGCCGCTGGAGCGTTCTCAGTGGAGTGTTGGACTGGACAGTCTTCTCAGAACGGGGATTTGACCGTTCTCTCGCTCCATGAAGATTACGAGTGTGACGATTCTGAATGCGGCTTTGTGCTGTAGCGATACGGCACATTGTAATCAGCAGGTCCTAGGATTGCTTTGGAGCTGGGGTGCGGAGTGGAAAATTCTGGCTACAAATAATCATTGAGAGTGGAAAATTCAACAACAACAAAACATATGTACTCGGCTTTATCAATATCCAATTACCCGCTCACCAGTATTAGTTATTAGGCACCTATGCCAATTCTTACATGTCTTTCCCTACACAGGATGTCCCCATTATTTCCATAATATCCATAATCACCATTATATACATAAATCAGTATCAGTGTTCACATTATCCAATACATTTTACAATAAGGAGTGGGCAATTCCCAGTAAAACTCTGGAAAAAGGGTGGAAAAATAGTATCCATAGGGTGTCGTTTTCCACCCAAATTGCCCAATGACAATACACTGTAATGTAATGTGTTATACGGATAGTTGAGCTCAGATTCTGAACCAGTGGTGAACGATGACTCAGTGAGCCGGCGCTCGAAAGTCGAGTCGCTGTCGTCCATCTACCAGACAGATGTCGCCAGCTGCAGATGTGTGTGGCATTAATTCATTTCCATGCTGCTGGTGAGGCGCCGCCTTCTCCTGGTCTCATTTGTCTAATGTATTCTGCAGAAGTCGAGGTCGTGCGTGAACACAAAAGGGCGCTATAATGAGATGAAAAAAACGAAGTCTGGTAGGCGTTGTCAGCATCCCGCTTAGAGTGCTTAAGAGCGAGTCATCCCGTGAGGCAGCACTGCGCGACTGAGCCTATTTCCTGTGTCGACCTGTCTTATAATGTCTGTTCCCGGTGTAGAATATCTCCTCTGCAGTATGTGCCTGGTATAGAATCTCTCCTCTGCAGTCTGTTCCCGGTAGAATTTCTCCTCTGCAGTCTGTCCCCGGTGTAGAATCTCTCCTCTGCAGTCTGTTCCCGGTGTAGTCTCTCCTCTGCAGTATGTGCCTGGTATAGTCTCTCCTCTGCAGTCTGTTCTCGGTGTAGTCTCCCCTCTGCAGTCTGTTCTCGGTGTAGTCTCTCCTCTGCAGTCTGTTCCCGGTGTAGAATCTCTCCTCTGCAGTCTGTTCCCGGTAGAATCTCTCCTCTGTAGTCTGTTCCCGGTGTAGAATATCTCCTCTGCAGTCTGTTCCTGGTGCAGAATCTCTCCTCTGCAGTCTGTTCCCGGTGTAGAATCTCCTCTGCAGTCTGTTCCCGGTGTAGTCTCTCCTCTGCAGTCTGTTATCGGTGAAGAATCTCTCCTCTGCAGTCTGTTCTCGGTGTAGTCTCTCCTCTGCAGTCTGTTCTCGGTGTAGAATCTCTCCTCTGCAGTCTGTTCTCGGTGTAGTCTCTTCTCTGCAGTCTGTTCTCGGTGTAGTCTCCTCTCTGCAGTCTGTTCTCGGTGTAGTCTCTCCTCTGCAGTCTGTTCTCGGTGCAGTCCCTCCTCTGCAGTCTGTTCCGGTAGTCTCTCCTCTGCAGTCTGTTCCCGGTGTAGTCTCTCCTCTGCAGTCTGTTCCGGTAGTCCCTCCTCTACAGTATGATCCCGGTGTAGTCTCTCCTCTGCAGTCTGTTCCCGGTATAGCCTCTCCTCCCCACCGTCCACTCCCGAGGGCGGCGCTGCGTTGCCCGGGTCTCCCAAGGGGCAGCTGTGTCGGACAGCCGCCTCCCAGCTGCAGCGGCCTGGCCGCCTCCCAGCCCGCCCCACCTCCCACCATCGGGAGGTGTTCACCCTGATTGCCACTGCCGCGGCGGCGGCGGCGTCGGCAGCGTGGCGGCGGCAATTGTGGGGCATTAGCGCCAGCCGGGCGGTCGGCGGCGCTGCTGAATTGGGCGCGTGTGCGGCGCCTGATCGGGTTAGCGACGACGTGGCGTCGGTCGGCGATCACTGTTCAGTGTTAAATGTCCGCCGTGGCCGGGCCGGGTCGGGGTCAAGGTCGACGGCTGGTGAGTCAGTGGCCGGGACTGAAAGTCTGAGATGGAACAGCTCCGACACCTCACCTGCAATTTTCCATCATTGGCGCCGGCATGTCGGCTGGCTGTGATCGGGTTGTGCTGTGGCGATCTTTGGCTTTGAATTTGATTATTTTTTGGGAAATTTCAACGTGTAACAAACTAAGTATTATATTAACTATAAGTATTATCAAAATGTACGCACTACGTTTCATAGATCGTGGATAGGTGATTCATTGTTTACAATTGTTAACTATCAATTATTAAATGATATTTGTAATGGGCAGTGATCATCAATTATTCGTATTTGTTGCTATCTTAGTGATCAGAATAGCTAAATTAGTATTGTGTACAAGATTACTAGACCAAGATTGCGTACACCTCATGAAACTTTCTCTCATGCGTGTATGTACGTTCTTAACCCTCGCCCTACGATATCTTTTTTCACCTTCGCCCTACGGGGGGGGGGGACTTACAGCCCCCCGTTAACTTCCAAACCAAGCAACCTAGAGCAATGCGGTAAGAACCAGCATGTTTCCTGTCATGAGAGGAATCTAAAAGTATGCGATTTTTAGGTTTCAGGTCAATGGATGACCTTCCAGGTCAAGTGAGGTCAAGTCAAGTGACCTCTGATCGACCACGTCCAGAACAGCGATCAGCTTTGCTTTGAACAGAACAGAACAGCGATCAGCGATCAGAACAGCTTTGTCAGAAAACATCAAAATTAGAAATTTATCAATGTAAATAAAAAGGCGTGTTCCTATGCCAGTTCTGTCTCAGAAATACAGAAAAGGTAATTATTTGTTCGTATCTTGTCAAAAAAAGTCCAAAAAGTTATTATAAAAATGACGTCATGAGTTTCTTACACTTAAGGAGCCATCACTCAGTCAAAAATAGAGATATTGCTTTGAAATTTGGTTTGGATATTGCCCATACTCAGTTCTCTCACATATATTCCGTTTTTTAACATCTCTGACAATTTTGATTTTGTGGTGATTTTTCCCACAAAAAAACAGATTTGTTTCTATTTTAGGGGTCAAAAACCCCAAGTTTCGGAAATCTGAGATTGCTATTTTAAAGAGAATGCCATTTTCCATCTTTGTTGAATTGCGTTTGCAATTTGCTTCAAAACTCTGTTCTCTACGATTTTTCAAACATTTATCGTTTGACCATCAACATGACGTCATCAAAACATCATTATCTCCCAAACTACTTAACCAATTTCAATTAAATTGGTACAGCATACGCATAATTGTTGTAAACTCAGCTACTGCAAATTTCAGCAAGATGCGCCGCATGTGTAAAAGGTTATTCGAGCAAAAATATCAGGGGGCCTGTCAACCCCCCCCCCCCCCCGTAGGGCGAGGGTTAATATACCAGCATTGCCTTGGTGTATGTCCAAACGTCTGAAGATATGTTATCACCAAAGCAAAGCTTGTCATTAGGAAATAAATCGTCTTTGGAGCGTATTAGCTGAGGGTTAGACCGTATTAGCCACGGCTTGTGATGTGGGCGGCTTCACCACTCCTGTGGACCTGATTTGACACGCAACCGGCTGCGCTACGCTGCAGCGCTATCACCAGAAAACTGCGCTGCGAGCACTAGCGGATCCTGGGGGGGGGGGACAAAGTGGCCATGCCCCCTTCCCCCCAAACCGCCGGAAATCGGCGCAAAATTGACACATTTCCTGATATAAAAGAAAATCTAATCAACTTTTACTAAGGAAAGAGGTTTGTTTTAAATCAGCTATTAATGCATAAGCAAGCGAAATCCGATTAGTTTTCAGAATTGTGTGAGGCTTTTTGGAATTCCACCCCCCCCCCCCCCCCCCCCACCACCGTTTTCTGGATCCGCCAATGGCTGCGGGGCTTAACACATCTGACATGTGCGATGGGCTGGACGGGCGACTCAGTGATATCTGAATGCCTGTCTCAGGTTACCCACATACTACCTCATCCCACGCCCGCGCCTCATCATCGGTGGCGCTCAGTGATGACTAATCGTGTTCACTACCCACCCCGCCGGGCGCACAGGCTCCGGCGCTACCGCCCCGCCCCTCTGGCCCACAGCTGCGCCGTGCAGGGTGCGTGCGTGTGACAATTAGCAGGTGTGCGTGTGGTGTCGGCGACAGAGTGGTGTCACGTGTCACGTGCCGACCACCGCGCCGGCGCGCCCGCGGCCGCCGCCTGCCGGGCGGTGAAAGTGAGACAAGATTATACCACCGTATCGCATAATGTCGGGAGCTCGAGCTTCATGCATAAAACATCGAATAGATGAGGCTTCCGGACCTGCGGCGTTCGATGTTATTCGCGCGAAATGTGTCTAGAAGATAGACCAGCGCCGCCATGAGCTCGTGGAGTGATGTTCCCTCGTGTCTGCTGCGTGCTTGTCTCAGTGCGGTGTCTCACTTGGTGCTCTGTCTCCAGTAGCTGACAGCGTGTGTGAAGTGCACGTGTCGATGTGAGGCTGTTTTGACGGTGTTCACTTGTGTGCGACTGTGCTGTGCGTGGCGTGCAACATGTGTGGGGGAGGGACGGTACGCAGTGGTGACAGGGGTTAACCTGCGAGTTACTGGGGTACTTTCCATAACGCGACTTACTATTAATAACGGGAGGCCCCCCCCCCCCCTCCCCCGGATCTCCGGAACTACTGGACCGATTTTAAAAATTCAAACGGCATTCGATAGCCCTGCACAAATTGATTGAGGGAAACCTAATGTTGTTGACCTCAGGGTCACCAATGACGTCACAGGTCACATCAAATACAAAATGTTTGACCGTGTCATGGAGGTCTCGATGGATGCAATTATCGCGCAAAATTGCGATATTAAACGCATAAGCAGTCAATAAATTGTATGATTCGTGTGTCTGACACTTCTAAGTACCATTATAAGCTGTTTATGACCTTGGGTCAGGTTAAGGTCATCCGAAGTCACGAGGTCAAACTGAAGATTACGGTCATTAGGTGTTGTAACACATGTTTATGGGTTTGTTTTTCGTCTAGAACGAGAAAAATGACCTTAGAACATTGTTTGTTCCATAGAAATAGAAGTAAAAAGGAAAAACGGAAATTCATTTTTTATGCATGGTAATGCTGTGAGAGGTGGTCGATTTTTGTCATTGAAAGGTTATATCACATATGTCAGTCATTTTTGAAGATATAGACTTCAAATTTGGTACACATATTCACTGGCCACGTCTCGATCACATATATTCCGGTTTTGGGATAATTCTTTCTTTTTTTTTGTGTGAAAATTTGGTTAAAAACAAGTATTTGGATTTCTCAAAATGTTTAATTTCAGTGAAACTCGAATCGGAGATAACCGTTTGATAGCCTAGTCTATTCTCAGTCATTTGATAGATGACAATTTAATTTATCTTACAAATTGTACTTTTGACAGCGTTTTCCGCAAACCCTTATTTTTCAACAAACAAAAAACGTAGAACATGACGTCACTCTGACGTCATTCCCGGTTGACCTATCATAACCTCATCTTTTCCCTGTGGCCAACATGTGTAAAATTGATGTGAGAGAGCGTACTGAAAGTTTGGTGACGATACTAGATACTAGTGTTGTTTAGGAAATATTGCAAAATAACGGGGGGGGGGGCAAAAATAGCCCCCCCCCCAGTAAGTCGCGGGTTAAAGGGAGGTTCGCGTGTCGATGTGAGCTGACATCGCTTATTTGGGTTTTGACACAGGTTTATAGAACATAATTTTCTGAATCGAACCATGCCTTTCATTTCTCCCGATTCACAATAGTTGCTACGATATTCCAAAGACCCCACGAACTCACTGGTAGCAAAAGGTTATCGGGTAGACCCCAGAGAACTTCCGTTTCTAAAAGTATTGATAGTATCGATTAAACTGCAAGCGTATCGTTAGCACCGACCAATAACATTTCGACAAAACAGCTCGTGAGCGCTGATAGCAGCAAGCGAACACAGCCTCGACGGCCATTTTTCTTTGCGACCGTTTGTTTACATCGTCTTCATTGTTCGGTTCGTCGTTCCAATTTATGAATACCAGTGATGTGTCAATCCTACTGATGCGTTGACAAAATTATCAAACACCAATAATTTGCAACCACCAACCCCAAACCAAACAAGCGCAATACCCACACGTATTGAATAGGCGGAACGATAGGATTGTATTTTGTCTTAGGTGCGTCTTTCACGTAACATCTTCTTCCACTGATTACCTTTACTGTACTTAGTGGCAATCGTTTTATCGATATCGATGCGAAAAATAAGCAAAAAGAATATAATTAAAATTAAACTAAAGGGGCTCCAGATGTGAATTCCATCGTATCCAACCATCAAACAATACCTTTCTTACCATAATACAAATATTTTTTTTGACAATCCAAAACAGTAGACACACTCCCTTTAACTGTGGCCATTGCGACTACCGCCCCTGAGCGGCCGGCCAGCCACCGGTACTACTGCAACTGCTGACCTAGTTCTCACGCGCGTGCAGTCTTACTCCGCCCAGGTTGTAGTTAGTTGTGTTAGTTAGCTTTGATAGTTTCTGCTAATGTTGCCTTGGTGTGCCACTGGGACGAGCAATCAATCGTCTACGAGCACTGGGCCTACGTTCAACTTCTAGCGCACTAACTTTTAGATGAACCAGTCAGCCGTGAAATGATTAGCTTAGCTCATAGCTTCTGTGGATTCGCTTAACGTGACCATGACCAGGGTAACAGTGTGCCGGTATACGTGTGTGTGAGTGTGTGTGTGTGTGTTTCCTTTGTTCCCGGCGCTCACCTGGGATGGCTCTGACCCGCGCGCGTCCCCCCTCTCTCTGTCTCCGCTTCTCTCTCCCGCCTGTGGCCAGCCCGCCGTCGCGCGCCGCGCCGTCCTCCCGGCCGCGTAGCCGCTATGCAAACCGTAGCCTACCTCGTAGAGACCGGCAAAGTAGACAGTAAGTGACAGTCTGAACTCGACTGGCACGCATGCCTGCAGCTGGCGGTGGCATGCTGGTGTCATCTGCCATCCACTGGCACCCGCTGTCACCGACTGTCGTCCGCTGCACCCACGAGCACCCACTGCCACCCTTGTGTTACCTACTGTCACCTACTGTCACCTACTGTCACCTACTGTCACCCACTGTCGTCCGCTGCACCCACAAGCACCCACTGCCACCCTTGTGTTACCTACTGTCACCCACTGTCACCCACTGTCACCCACTGTCACCCTGTGTAGCATATTTTCAGCTGGCGTCACGGGCTGTCGTCCATTGGCGCTGTTGTTCACTTTCATTCCACATCGGCATGGCCCTCCGCGTATGTCGCCTCTTCAGATTTCTCTATCAGAATCCGCCCCTGAGGCTCTGACCACCGCCTGAGGACGGCTGTTGATCTCGTCACAAACCAGCCGCGCCAGCACGGCCCGGGTGGGCATGTTTTACCGTCTCCAGCGCTTGGCATGCCGCGTCTCCGCGTCTCCGCGTGGCATGCCGCGTCTCCGCGTCTCCGTGTGGCATGCCGCGTCTCCGCGTCTCCGCGTGGCATGCCGCGTCTCCGCGTCTCCGCGTGGCATGCCGCGTCTCCGCGTCTCCGCGTGGCATGCCGCGTCTCCGCGTGGCATGCCGCGTCTCCGCGTCTCCGCGTGGCATGCCGCGTCCCGCGTCTCCGCTTGGCATGCCGCGTCTCCGCGTGGCATGCCGCGTCTCCGCTTGGCATGCCGCGTATCCGCGTGGCATGCCGCGTCTCCGCGTCTCCGCGTGGCATGCCGCGTCTCCGCGTCTCCGCGTGGCATGCCGCGTATCCGCGTCTCCGCGTGACATGCCGCGTCTCCGCGTCTCCGCGTGGCATGCCGCGTCTCCGCGTCTCCGCGTGGCATGCCGCGTCTCCGCGTATCCGCGTGGCATGCCGCGTCTCCGCGTCTCCGCGTGGCATGCCGCGTCTCCGCGTCTCCGCGTGGCATGCCGCGTCTCCGCGTCTCCGCGTGGCATGCCGCGTCTCCGCTTGGCATGCCGCGTCTCCGCGTGGCATACCGCGTCTCCGCGTCTCCGCGTGGCATGCCGCGTCTCCGCGTCTCCGCGTGGCATGCCGCGTCTCCGCGTCTCCGCGTGGCATTCCGCGTCTCCGCGTGGCATGCCGCGTCTCCGCGTCTCCGCGTGGCATACCGCGTCTCCGCGTCTCCGCGTGGCATACCGCGTCTCCGCGTCTCCGCGTGGCATGCCGCGTCTCCGCGTGGCATGCCGCGTCTCCGTCCATACTCTGCAGCTGCACCGCGCCTGGTGTACCCCGGAGCACCCCGCCGGCTCGCCGACGTCCTGGGATCGCTCGCTCCCTGCAGACGGCCGTACCTGTGCTGCTCTGTCTGTTACCGTGATGCTGTCCTTGGCGCATCGTCCGACGTTTGTATGGGCGCGGCTGGTGCCAACTGTGCCCCACCCCCACATACACACCCGTGGCGCCGCCCCGCGCCGCGGGCAGAGCCAGGTAAACACAGGTAAACACATGCTGTGAAGTTCCGGACACATTCCAACTCAGGCCCAGCACAACATACAGAAGGTATTTTATGGAGCGTTTCGACATGGCAGGCTTCCGGCAAATATTCATTTTTTCACGAGGTCGACCGTTTTTTTCTTCATGTTCTTTCTAACCTTTCGTCAGTGATTTTCGATCGGCCGTGTTATCTTCAGCGGTTTTCCGTCCACCCCAGGCCGGCGCTGCACGACTGCGCGCCGCCACACCCGGCGATCACGCAATGCATGGCGGCCGGCCATCCGTCTTGCAGACTGGCATGTTTGGAGGCGGCGCGCTGGTCAGTGGTCGTTAGGACGCGCCGCCGGGGTCTGCGGGCGCTACCCAGTGGTGGCCCCAGGCAGACCGCTGTCCTGAGCCTCGGCTGACAGCCGCTCAAGGTGCCTATGACAGGGAGCAGTGTGGCAGACAGTTCAGGCACATGTCGTGTCTGGATCCCGGGATCCAGCTGAGATCCGGATCTCTGTGTCCTGTGTCCCGGGATCCACATGGACACCAGATCCAGGTACACAAGCCGAGGGATCCACAAAGATCCCAGATCCTGATGTATTTTATGCCGAGGATCCACTGGGAGCCCAGATCCAACTTCGGGATCCAGGCACGCCGGTAGGTACCTACTTCTTGCTAATTGTATCATATGGGAGAATTAATTACAATTTCTATGTTTGCTAATAGGTACAAGGTAATTTGCAGGTACTAATTATCTACATAGTACATACTACACACGCAAAATAGAGACCACAAAGTTTGATGTCTGTCCATGCATGTTGCAAGATCTGAGGCTCGTTTAAATTAGAGATCCACTGAGATCCTATATCCTGAAGCAGTTTACGCCGAGGGATCCAGGAGGATCCCAGATCTTCATGCATTTTACGCAGGGGGATCCACTGGGGTCCAAGATATGCATGCATTTTACGCCGAGGGATCCACTGGGATCACAGATCCAACTTCGGGATCCAGGCACAAGTCTGGTAGTAGATACGTTCGGAATCAAGCAGACTAATAACGGCCTGCGGCATCGGGTTCAGTAAGTAACTGCGATGTGAAGTCGCCTTCCAATTTGAGGGCAGGCCCTCGGCCTTTTAATTTCGGACCTTCTAGATTAATGAAGGGCATTCGACCCCAATGTGCATTACGCAGCCTGGGTCGACGATGAATGTCAAGCATTCGTGCAAACTTCCAGCGAATGGATTTGCCCTAAAGGTCAACACTAGAGGTTAGAAGCCGGCCGCACGAACGTATGCGGCCAGTGGCCGTAAAAGCTATGGCCGTCTGCGATGCTACAATAATTCCCCACCGACGTGTGATGGTCGGGACTTTACCTGTGCTGTACAGGGTTACAGGTTCGGCTAGCTGGCTTTGGCCGAGGCGTCGTGGATGTGCGACGGGCCGCCTTTACCTGTGCTGTACAGGGCTACAGGTTCGGCTAGCTGGCTTTGGCCGAGGCGTCGTGGATGTGCGACGGGCCGCCTGAGAAGGGCACTCATGCCAGCATTGAGTACACCTACCCGCATATCCCTCCATCCGCAGGGCCGGCGACACATATCTTCGGTTGGGGGGGGGGGGGGGGGGGCGGCGGCAGCTTTTCCAGAAAAAGGGCCCTTGGCCAAAAGGCCTGCAATATTATGTAATATATATTTATTATTATTTCCGTCTTTCTCGTTCCCGCACGGATTACCATTTATTTATGATCAAACTTGAAAACTTTAAATAGAGCATCACAGTCTTTATTTTCAAGTGGCATTGCGGCGTCACACAGTTCAAGTTTGTACTCAATGTGACTAAGTTATCAACTATAACTTTTGCTTTTTTTTTTGCGACATATACGAAGGATGTTAACTATAGTTATAGTTCACTAGTTACCAGAATTAATTTACTAGTCATCACATTTTCTTTCGGTGATATAGTCATCACATTTTCTTTCGGTGATATCATCCCAGACAGGCACGCAGCCAGGATTTCGTCCGGGGGGGGGGGGGCGGCGCCTCGAAAGGGCCCCCTTCCCAAGCGGTGAAAGGGCCAAACAAAACGGATAAAAAGGCACGTTACAAAGATGGAAAATGCAGTATGACAGGAATGGCATGGCAATACCAACTTTAGGAGCTGGAGTTAGCATACTGTCATATCAACTTTGGAACTAGCGACACCAATTTGGAATCAGCTATACCAACTTGGAATATTTTGTTAAGCTCAAGACCTGGAACTTTTAAACAAATTGCGCCGCGGAGCGGCGGGACCGCGGAGCGGCGGGACCGCGGGACTGCCTTTTTTGGGACTGCCTTTTCTTTGTCTTATGCCCTGGATATGCATTCCCATCAACGCGTAGCATTGCGCATGGTGCGGACCTCTAAAAATGCTATTGTGCGTTTAAAAGTGCGGTAAAATGCTAAAGTGAACTATTTTGCCCAATTATATAGGAAAATAGCAACATGACACCTAACTAACTATGCGCCGAGAAACGGCACGATTTTTTTTCTAACCCGCATATAATTGCATTTGTAGTTAAATTGCGCCGCGGAGCGGCGCGATTTTTTAAAGTTGTATTCCCTAGACAACCGCATTATTACTGTTGAAAGGCCCAGGGCCCCTTCAGATCGTCTAGGGGCCCCTCCGACCTTTTCAACGCCCTTTCAACCTGTTCAGAGACTCATCTAGGATCCGCGAAAAGA